>JAJOZX010009108.1:0-72500 GCA_023014485.1 Bathynomus jamesi | reverse complement strand
TCCAATTTTGGAATCCGCATATGCGCAAAGATATAGACAAAATCGAAAGAGTTCAAAGACGAGCAACTAAGATGATTCCGTCTCTTAGGTCAAAGTCGTACGAGGATAGGCTTAAAGAGTTAAAATGACTACACTCGAGACTAGGAGGTTAAGGGGTGATCTAATCCAGGTTTTCAAAATTATGAATGGGTTTGATAACGTAGATAGAGATAGCTTTTTCGAAATATCTCAATATAATAGGACTAGAAATAACGGGTGTAAGTTGACAAGTAGAAGGTTCGAGACAGCAGTTGCGAAAAAACTTTTTTACGCATAGAATAGTAAATAGCTGGAATAGTTTGCCGGTAGAAGTAATTAGTAGCACGTCTATAAACATGTTTAAGAATCGATTGGACGCGCATGTTGATAGAAAGGGTATAGTTTTAAGGTAGTAAAATTAAGGCTTTGTGGGATAGATCCCACAGCTCAACACAAGTGTTGTGGGATATAGGGAGGCAGCGTCTTGGGTTAGGGGATACTCTCTGTCCTTACACACCCCATTAAGAGATTCCTCTGCCGAGCGGTGCCCCCCATAGTACGTGAGGTATTGAAAAACTCATGATCTTCACTTGCCCCACAAACACCTTTAAATGGGAGACCCATAATGGGTGCACACACATTTCTACATTACTGTACAGTCTTTACAGCCACACCTACACTTTTCCTCGTATGTGTATACACAATACACGATTACGAACACAGTTAGGTAGACCAGCCATGAGTGGATCCTAGGGTCTTTGTTGGTCTGAAACATTATAAACATTACATTATAACATTATTATATATATATATATATATATACATATACATATATATATATATATATATATATATATATATATATATATACACACAGGGCGTCCCAAAAAAATGTATACACACTTTAAATAATTATAAAGGCAGTGTTTATTAAAATACATTTCATTTTCAAAATGTAATAGAATCTACAGACATTATTTAATGTTTTGTCAACGCCTGTTTTCAAACTGACGTCCGTTCTGGTCCAGGCACTGCTGATAACGCGAAGCAATGGAATCGCAAACATCACGAAACATTTCGTTTGGTATTTGTGTGCATTCTCGTTCAATGGCTGCTCTCAATTCAGCGACTGTTGCAGGTTTTATAGCGTAGACTTTGTCTTTTAAGTATCCCCATAAAAAAAAGTCTAGTGGTGTGAGGTCTGGTGAACGCGGAGGGTATTCTACGAAACCCCTTCGTCCAATCCACATCCACATCCACATCGTGCCAAGTACCACTCGCAATACTCCACTCTTCGGTCCGGATCATCTTCATTAATAGCATGGACTAATCTTGGAATGTAACTTTTCCATTGACAGCGCTTCAAAATGTGTTGGACAGACGATTCTGAAATTCCTACCTCACGACCAATGTTCCCTCTAAGGTGTGCGCATGTGCGCGCGCACACGCGTTGTGAAACCCGCGCACACAGCAAAATAAAATGCGCACAGGCTCAGGCGTATCATGAGTCATGACAGTAAATGAAGTAATTTTAAAAATTTCAGTTTAATGAATTCTATAAAGAACAAATTAAGAAACCGCTTGAAAGAAAATCATTTGGACATGCTCATGCGAATTAAAAGTTACCTGAATGATGACGGATGTATTAATCTTCATAGAGTTTATTTGGAATGGGCAAATGCTAAAGATCGTAGGGAGAAATCATAATCATACTTAAATGAAAGGCACATTCATTTAATGTTATTTAATGTTTTTATTGTATTTTATTGAATTTTATTCCTATTTTGTGAATGGATAAAATCATGTATTAATCTTGATAGTCTATTATAAATTGCTAATTGCTAAAAATTGTTTTGAGAAATGATAACTAAAATAGTAATTTTCAATTAATGTTATTTTTATTTTATTTCTTTATTTTGTTGAATTTTATTTTACTATTTTTTATTTTATTCATATTTTTAGAATGGATAAAATGTTTTCTTTTTTAAGAATATATAATGTAAACAGATTTAATATCCATTTAAGAGTACCGTAATCATCAAGCTATCACCTTATGGAAATAATATTTATTAAGTATTTAATGTTTATATATATTTAATTTTGAAGCTAATAGCGCTCAGAAAAGTTTGCACAATTTTTCACCATGAATCTAAATGTATGCACAACGAAAATTTCTTGCGCACACGGACTAAAAAAAATTAGAGGGAACATTGCGTCACGACTCGCTTGTCGCACAGATTTTCTTGGACTTTGGTGATACGTTTCCAGTACTCTTTCTTGCTTTGTGGGGCTTGTCGATGTCCGTGGTCTTCCGGAACGCTTCTTGTGGACATTCTGAACAGTTCCATCGGCTTCAAACTTATCTCTAATTCGAGTGATGGTAAGTCGCGTTGGTGGATCTGTTTGAAACTCCCTCCTAAACTGTCTTTGCACTTCAACTGCGTTTTCACACTTCCAGTAGCATTTTAGAATGAATTTCCTTTGTTCAAAGCTTAGTCTGACTGCCATTATTAATTCTAATGGGTTTAACTTGGAAAGAAAGAAACATCAATTGAGCTATCAGCTGTTAAAGTGTGTATACATTTTTTTGGGATGCCCTGTATATATGTATATATATTAATGTAAAGAACGATGCTTGTGTAGAAGAACGTTCCGCACAAGATGAGGAGGGAGAACGAACAAATGAAAAATGAGGTAACCACCCGGGAATCGAACCCGGGATCTTCCGATTGCCGGTCAGATATGCTATCCACTACACCACGGGCCTCGATTAACCAGAAGTCGTAATTCTCCTACATACGAGCAGAAAACAATGCCCTGAGGGGGCACCTTCGCATGCCGCACACACATACATTTTAACTGCAAACAACACACAGTATAATTAATGTAAAGAACGACGCAATCGGAAGATCCCGGGTTCGATTCCCGGGTGGTTACCTCATTTTTCATTTGTTCGTTCTCCCTCCTCATCTTGTGCGGAACGTTCTTCTACACAAGCGTCGTTCTTTACATTAATTATACTGTGTGTTGTTTGCAGTTAAAATGTATATGTGTGCGGCATGCGAAGGTGCCCCCTCAGGGCACTGGTTTCTGCTCGTATGTAGGAGAATTACGACTTCTGATTAATCGAGGCCCATGGTGTAGTGCAGGGGTTCCCAAATTGGTGTTGCGCGGAACACTTGTATACCGTGAGAAGTGTTCCGCGGAACACAATTTGGGAACCCCTGGTGTAGTGGATAGCATATCTGACCGGCAATCGGAAGATCCCGGGTTCGATTCCCGGGTGGTTACCTCATTTTTCATTTGTTCGTTCTCCCTCCTCATCTTGTGCGGAACGTTCTTCTACACAAGCGTCGTTCTTTACATCAATTATACTGTGTGTTGTTTGCAGTTAAAATGTGTGTATATATATATATATATATATATATATATATATATATATATATATATATATATATATATGTATATATATATATAGACAATTAACAAAGTAGAAATATCCCCAACTATGATATCGGACCACAACATCTGAAATAACTAATATAACGGCAACAGGAAAGGAAAGAAACACGCACAACAGAAAGAAGCAAATTCGAAATTTTTAATTTTCACTCCAAAGCTATAAACTGGGAAGATGTTACATCCAGCATTGAAGTAATAGATTGGAAAACCATTTTCGAGGCCAAGACAACGGAGGAGATGCTAATGACGTTAGAGAAGACGTTAGAAATTGTGGAAAAACATGTCGCAAAAATATAACAAAGAGGAAAGAGAAGCAGGTTCGAGAGACAAAAGAGGGCATTGTTTTGAAAGAGAAAAAGAGTGACTGCAAAATTAAGTAACTGTAAAGATAACACCAAAAAATATTAAATGATAAACTGCGAAGTATCGATGACGTCATACAGGAACTAATTGAGAAGCATACAAAAAAAGACGACGACGATAAAGGCTAACTCAAAGTACTTCTATAATTTCGTAAAAATTTCGCAAATAGAAAGTCGAAAAACCATGCGACTATCGGACCTTTGAAAAACGAGGACAGTGCTTTATCTGATGATCTAACAGAGAAGTATCTGAAATATTAAGAGCTCAGTACGAATCATCTTTCAGTATCCCAAAAACTGACGAACTTATATGCGATAGAAACGCGTTCTTTGAAGAACAACTACAAGGGGAAAGTATAACGGACTGCGACTTTACGACAGATGATATTACACAAGCTATAGGGAAACTAAAAACACACTCAGCGGCAGGACCGGATAAATGGAATGCCACACTGATCAAAAACTGCAAGAATGCAATCTCTGAGCCCCCTATATCGGATATGGAGACGATCATTAGACACGGGAGAAATACCGGCCATCCTGAAGAGCACGAACATAGTCCCAATATATAAAGGAGGAGATCGATCCGAGGCCAAAAACTATAGGCCAGTGTCGCTTACATCTCATCTCGCTAAAATATTTGAAAGAACAGTTAGACAGAAAATCTATGACTTTTTGGAAACTCAGAAAAAATTCAATGATAACCAACATGGGTTTCAGTCAGGCAGATCATGCCTATCACAATTAATGGAACACTACAACAATATTATTGATGCACTTGAAAGTAATGAAAACTATGATGTAATATACACAGACTTTGCTAAAGCGTTTGACAAGTGTGTCCATGGAATCATAATACATAGACTGAAATATATGGGAATAACAGGAAAAGTAGGGAAATGGATACATAATTTCCTTAGTGAGCGGCGGCAAGTCGTTACAGTACAAGGAGTATCTTCATCGGAATCAGATGTCCTCAGCTCAATACCACAAGGAACAGTATTAGCTCCACTAACTCTTCATGATCATGCTGACTGACATAAATGAGGACGTTACCAGAGACAGCACAGTAACATCCTTTGCGGATGAGAAAGATCGGTAAAAAAATAAGAAACCCAGAAGATGTAGGATCTCTACAAACCGACATAAACAGAATCTACAAGTGGACGGAAGACAACAATATGAAGTTTAACACAGAAATTTCAGCTGTTACGGTACGAAAAAAGAGAAGACCTAAAATCCATGGAATATTATACCCCAAATGGACAGGAAATTCAGAGAAATTCTAGAGCAAAAGATTTAGGGGTTGTAATGACTGATGATGCGAAATTTGAAACACAAAATAAGATAGCAGTAAACAGAACAGAGAGAATAATGGGACAGATACTGAGAACCTTTAAACGAATTGATAGGAATGTAATGATTCCTCTACTGAAAACCCTGATCATACCTAGTGATGTGAGTCGTTTTTTATTGTGTCGTTTTTTTTTGTTTTTTTTGTCGTTTTTTTGTTTAAAACGAAGATAGTCTGTTTTTTTTGTTTTTTTTGTTTTTTATTGTTTTAAACTTATTCCATATTTTTCTTCCTTTAATCTAATAAGTATATTAGTATTACCTATAATTTACTATACTACCATGCTTATACAGTTATACCTAGTATATATAGTCATCTTTAGAAAAACTGAATCACGTAAAAAGTATATAATAGAAAGGAAAAACAAACCCTCATTTTTTATATGTATATATATTTTTTAACTAGAACATAAAACATTCTTCCTTGTTTCAAACAATATACATAATTGTGATTGGCAAGAGTACCAGTATATATATTCCAGATAGAAAAAAAAATATTCACCTTTTTTGAACCTTTTGTTAACCTAATGTTGTTTAACCTTCATTTCCATGGAAGAATCATTACTAGATTGGGTAGAGCATATATGCTAGTTTCAATATCACAGGTACTGGTATAATATACATAATAAAAAATACATAATACTGGTAGAAAACAATATATAATTGTGATTGGCAAGAATACCAGTGTGTGTGTGTGTATTATATATATATATATATATATATAATATATATATATATATTCCAAATAGAAAAATAAAAAAAATAAAAATATTCATCTCTTTTTTTTTAACCTTTGTGTTAACCTAATGCTGTTTAACTTTCATTATCTGATTCTATTTCCATTGAAGAATCATTATCACTAGATTGATTAGAGCATATAGTTTCAATATCACAGGTACTGGTACTTATTGCAGATTTGGATGTTGACGAAGCCAATGTAGCACCATGTTTTACTTCACTTTCTTGGAATTTTGCATTTTGGGATATAAATACTAGCTTTGCTGCTCTGTCTGTGCTTAATCAGTTTCTTTTGGCTGTATGGATATTACTGTATGTGCTAAATGATTTCGGAGGTAATGAAAGGGCGAAATAGAGGTGTATGAGTTTGTGTAGGTATATATGTGAGTATGCGTGCGTATGTATCTGGAATTCTGGATGTATGCGTGTGTATGGGGTATATAATAGATATAAATGTGTATATAAGTATTTATGTATATATTGGTATATGGGTGTATGTGTATGTATAATTGTATATATATGGATGGTCTCGGGGGGGAAAATATGTCATCGCGGGTCTAAAGGATAGTTAAGTGGGAGATTCAAAATCCGAGGCATGGATGGGAGAGTCCTGGAAAGGTTGGACAATGGGCAGTCAGCTCCCAGCCAGTGTTCTCGCAAGTTTAACGGATCTAAGATACAAGACTTTCAGTGCAAGAAAGAGGCCAGTTTTTTTCTGTAAATAGGCTGAAAAGGACATTCTATACTGGTACCATATGGCCTATTTTATTATTTATTTATTTATTTTTATAATATATATCATTGCAAAAGTATACCTTATAATTAAATTGGCAATATCTATATTAATTATTAAAAAAAACAAAAAAAACAAAAAAACAATAAAAAACAAATAAAACGACAAAAAAAACAAAAAAAACAACATGGACATAAAAAAAACCGTTTTTTAACATCACTAATCATACCCAAATTGGAATACTGCTCGGTCCTAACATCCCCATATAAAAAAGAAGACATTAGACAGCTGGAAGGGATCCAGAGAAGCTTCACAGCCAAGATGAACGGGTGCAAAGAACTAAATTACTGGAAAAGGTTATGCGAATTAGACCTATATTCATTGGAAAGGAGAAGACACACACACACACACACCATTATTTACACTGGGAAAATAATGAAGAAACTAGTCCCTAATCTTACTCTGAACCCTATACTCCCCAAACAACGGTGGAAAGCAGAAACGGTAGACTGTGTCGTATTCCCAAATTAAAGGCGAGACAGGGAACATCCTTAACCCTGAAAGAAAATAGTTTTGTGGTGAGAAGACCAAAACTGTTTAATCAGCTGCCCAAAGACCTAAGAAACAAGAAGGGAGTTGCAGTGGACATCTTCAAAAGAAGATTAGACGCCTGGCTCAGAACAATACCCGATGAGCGGGGCATAACTGGCTATGTGAGGTGGAGAGCACAAGAAACCAACTCACTACCTCACCAGGTAGTGAGAGGAGGAGGCGACAGGCTTGACCTTTGCGAAATGAGGAATCATCGCGCGGAACCTTTGTAAGGTAAGGTGTGTGTGTGTGTGTGTGTGTATATATATAATATATAAAGAACGACGCTTGTATAGAAGAACGTTCCGCACAAGATGAGGAGGGAGAACGAACAAATGAAAAATGAGGTAACCATTTTCATTTGTTCGTTTCCCTCCTCATCTTGTGCGGAACGTTCTTCTATACAAGCGTCGTCTTTACATTAATTATACTGTGTTGTTTGCAGTAAAATATATATATATATATATATATATATATATATATATATATATATATATATATATATATATATATATATATATACACGATTGGTTAGGTTAAGTCGTAATATTTTCGTTAGTTTTAACGTTTTATTTGATGGATTCATTTAAAAAATGTCTCCTAAAGATCCTAGTTTATTTTACGTTCCCTAACTTTGACCTAGTGTAGTTTGCTCCGAAATTTCTTATCTTCTATTTTCATAGTAGTTACATATATTGATATTATATAACTACAACTATATATCTGAAAACATATGAATATTTCATATAAACATTTCGATAATAATTTCTGCAAATTTTGCAAAGAAATAAATGGGATATTTTGCTATTGATTAAAAGTACGAGGGCCACTCAGTATATTTTGCCCCCACTTTATTTTCTTTCCAAGTTTCCTTGCAAGTTCCAGAAATTTTGTACACAAGTAGTTATCATACATACTTTTTTAACAAGTTTTTATTTTTCCCCAGTCTCCATCCTTTTCTACGGCTTTCCTCCACCTCGAAACAAGGGCCTTTATTCCTTGCTGGTAAAAGTCCGCTGGGTTCCGCTGGAGCCACCTCTTAACCTCCTCAACAACCTCATCTTCACTCTGAAACTTTCTTCCACGAATAACATCCTTCAGTGGCCCAAACAAATGGAAGTCTGAAGGTGCCAGATCAGGGCTGTATGGAAGGTGGGGTAACACAGTCAAGCACATTTTTGTGATGGCCTCTCTTGTTTGCAAACTGTTGTGTGGTCTTGCGTTATCGTGCAAAAGAAGGACGTCTTACAGTTTTCTTTTCGGTCAAACTCGATTTATACGTCTCTGGAGTCTCTGTCGGGAAGCAATAAATGCCTCTGAGTTGATTGTTTGTCCTTTATTCATAATATCCACCAGAATCACCCCTTTCATGTCCCAAAAGATGGTAGCCATAACCTTTCCTGCAGAGGGAGTCATTTTGAACTTTTTCTTGCGTGGGGAGTCTGCGTGATGCCATTCCATGAATTGGCGTTTTGTTTCAGGTTCAAAGTGGTGTACCCAAGTCTCATCCCAGTCACAATTCGTGAAAGGAAGTCATCCCCTTCTGTCCCGTATTGAACCAACGACTCAGAAGCAATTTCTTTTCTTTGGGCTCTGTGATCTTCAGTCAGTTCGCAAGGAACAAACCGTGAACACACTTTTGAGTATCCCAGTTGCTGAATTATCGTATTCACACTTCCTTCACTAATTCCTAGCTCCTTGTATGTGACACGCCGATTTGATCAAATGATGCTGTTAGCACGTTGCACAGTGAGAGATGTCACAGCCGATGTCGGGCGACTGCTGCGTGGCTCATCATCGAGGATGACTCTCCCTCTCTCCGATGATCTCGCACGTTTAGACCAGCGTCCAACTGTGCTTCGATCAACAGCAGCAGCAGCAGCAGCATCTCCGTAAACGTTTTGTAGACGTTTGTGAATATTTCCAACTGTTTCCTTCTCTGCGATTAAGAACTTGATAACAGCTCTCTGTTTACGACGCACATCACTGTCAGACGCCATTTTAGAAACTGCGTTAACCATCGGTTTTATACAAGGGCGTTCAGCAGCGGTTTTATACAGGGAGGGGAGGTTCAAACTGGAAAAATCCGGCTATGTGAAGCGCAGAAAGTTCAAACTTACGGCCCAAAAGACATTTCAGCCCCCATGGTTTCGAAACTGCAAATCCAGGTATGTGAAGCGCAGAAAGTTCAAGAGAAAGGGTACGAATCAGGGTTTTCTTTAAGGAAGCATCAAAGTCACCAAGAGAAATAATTAAAATATTGAATATATATAGAAGTTATCTATCCAAAGATCGTCAACAAAACTAGAGTGTGATGAAGATTTAAGTGCCAAATGAAAAGGTAAATGCGGCACAAAAAGAATAACTACTACAAGTAGAAGAAAAATAAGAAAATGCGTTTTTAAAATAACTAAAATATTTTAAAACGGTTGAATACTACTTTATAAGATTAAAGTATTGATATATCGGACCGAACCTAACCTACCTATAAAGAACGAAGGACTTACGAATTGGGTTTCAAATGCCGAAGTCCAAGGGGAAAAACCAAATTGGTTCCAATAATGATGAAAAAGTTACTCCATTACGCAAAATATACGAAACATTTGCCGAAGACGATAAAGTGGGTAAGAACTTTATTACAATGAATTAATTATAATTCAAATTACCGTGTAATGTATTGCAATGAGAATTATTGCATTTGCATCTTTCACTTTTTTTTTTTTCGCTGACTTCCTCCTTCAATATTTAACTCTTTCATAGGTGTGCTTCAGTGACAAATAATAATGTTTGATAAAACTCAGTTCGTTTAGGTGAATACAGTTAAATACCGTATATCGATCATGGTTTGGTCAGGAATTAGTGACCAAGGAAATGGGAATCTGTATATAGTTGGAGGAACAATGCATCAGGATCAGTAGGTACCGGAAAGTTTTACGAAGAAGACTCCGTCCATAATTAAAAGACTGGTTCCCTAATAAAAAAAAAATTTATATCTTTTTATGCAAAATTCTGCGTGTCAATCACGTATCTCTCGCAGTGTCCTGGAAATTCCCAAGTTATGGACCCAATTGAAAATATATGGGAACTGATAAAAAGAAAAATTAATAAGACAGTGATAACTCACAACTCAGTCTATTTCAGCTTTTATAAACGTCTGGCATCACGAAGGGTTGAAGGCACTTTCCTTAAAATGCATTGAAAGGATGTCCAGACGTATTAAGGAGTTAATAAAAGCCAAAGGAGAAAAGACCAAGTATTAAGATAAATTCAGATTAACAAAGAGAATAAAACGTATATTTAATTATTACTTTCACCTATAAAACGACTTGAAGTTAATTAAAATGTAAATTCTTACATATATACAGTATGAGAGAGAGAGAGAGAGAGAGAGAGAGACAAGGAGTTACAAGGAAAAGAAGTACCTCAAAAGGCCTTGCGGCCCATACCGAGGAGGTACCAATGGCAACGGGTGCCAGGGAAAATTTTGTCTTTCAACTATCCTAGCAGTAGTAGAAAACTGGATAGAAAAGTAGAAGGCTCTCTCCCCACCCTCCCTGCCAGAGGCAGGTACGGAAAAAGGTTGAAGAAAATACCTTGACCCTGGAAAAGTAGCCAAGGAAATTTTACAGGAAAGTGGAGAATACATAAATAGCTCTATATTTAGCTTGCTCACAGAGACACCGTGCAAGCGATCTCCTGCAGAGTTTTCTTATGTTTTAGTCTTAAACTACGAGAGTATTCAGTACTTTCTCTAGCCTATTTTTAAACACATTTACACTTTGACTGGAAACAACCTCTGAGGGAAGTTGGTTCCAGATATTAACTATTTTATAGGAAAAGAAATTTCCGCAGACTGAGGTCCTAAATGTCTTTACACACTCAAATAGTGTGCAAGATTTCGTCTACCCTTTTCTTGAACTGATCCACAGAGGAACTGTTCACAACTTCCGAAGGTAACCTGTTCCGTGTCACAGATCTTATACGTAAAGTAATTCCCACACACACTAGCCCTAAACCGTTTCAAATCCAACTTCCAACCATTGTTGTGAGTTTGGTTATCATTTAAACTAAACATACTTCTAAAATCGACATCGTTAAACCCGCGTAAGAGCTTGAAAACCTCGATCAGTTGACCGCGCAGCCTTCGAGTTTCAAGCGAAAACAAGTTCAGGGCGCGTAACCGTCGATTGTAGCCCATATGCCTAACGGAAGGGATTAACTTTGTGGCCCTCGCCTGCACTCGCTCCAGCCTCTCAATATCTTTCCTGAGGGTGGGCGACCAGAACTGCACAGCATACTCCAGTTGCGGCCGAACCATGGAATTGTACAGTGAGAGCACAATCTCCTTGTTCCGAAACTGAAATTGCCTCCTGATATAACCCAATAGTTTCTGGGCTTTCTTTTCCACCTCTACACACTGTTTCGTAAACTTAAGGTCGCTGCTAATTAGCACACCTAAGTCCTTTTCTAAATCAGTCACCTCGATATTACTACCCAACATCGAGTAGTCCGACTTGGGATTGGCGTAGCCGATGTGCATCACTTTGCATTTACCCAAGTTAAACGGCATTTGCCATTTTTCGGACCACTCTCCTATCCTACCTAGGTCCGCACGCAGTTCCTCAATCGCTTCGGGCGTCCCAACATTGGCCCCAAGCTTGGTGTCATCAGCGAATTTGGCGATCCGACTGACGATGCCACCGTCGATATCATTTATGTAAATGATAAACAACAGTGGCCCCAAAACGGAACCCTGAGGAACCCCACTAGTGACCGAGGCCCAACCCGAACTAGCCCCTTTAATTACCACCCTCTGCCGCCTATTCCTCAGCCAGTTTTCAATCCACCTACCTATTTCCCCACCGATACCCAGCGCGCGCACTTTCGCCATTAGCCGGCGGTGAGGTACCTTATCAAAGGCTTTCTGAAAGTCGAGATAAAGTATATCAATCGCCCTACTCTTATCGTACTCACTCAACATGACGTGGAAAAACTCGAGCAAGTTGGTGAGACACGACCTATGCCGTCTAAACCCATGTTGGGAGTCCCCAAGCAGCTTGTAGGAATCCAAATGGTCAACGATCCTATCAGCTATTATCCCTTCTAATAATTTACCTACAACTGAAGTGAGACTAATGGGACGATAGTTCCCCACTGTAGCCAGGGGGAGCCACCTGGTCGCGCACTTCTCACAACACTCTGGGGAGAAACTGGTCTGGCCCAGGAGCCTTAAACGCGCTCAGTTTGTCTATTCTATCGGCAACGACTGTCGCGGTACATCTAACACTATCCAGGCCAGCACCTTCGTGCCTCACGCCTGGCTCGGGGATGACGCGGGTATCCTCCCTGGTGAACACTCCCGCAAAGTACTCATTAAGCACATTGGCGATGTCCGCGTCGGAGGTCCGCAGAACGCCGCTTCCGTCCTTTAACGGACCTATCATGCTTCTAATGGGCTTTCTACTATTAACATAACTGAAGAACTCCTTAGGGTTCCCCTTGCAGAGGCTTGCCACCCGTAGTTCTTCGTTACGTTTCGCTAGTCTAACCTTCGCCTTCACTTCCCTACACAGGCGGACATACGATTCAGTGTTCTCGTGGGAACGATTGGCCTTCGCCCTCCTATACGCTACTTTCCTATTTCGGATAGCCGAAGCGATGTCACGATTGAACCACCTAGGCTGCGTTGAAGCAGGGGTGACCGGTTTTGAGGGTATGGCAGCAGACTGCAGCACCATAAACTCGTCCCGGAATGCACTCCACACTCCCTCAACATCGCCGCCAACCTCTAACCCCATCTCTCCTACGCTATCCCTGAGGCTAACAAAGTTCGCCCGCCGGAGATCGAGCTTACTGCCTCTCGAGTTACTACGCTTCACCCGAGGGACGCACACAAGGAACCTAATAAGACCGTGATCACTCCCGCCCAATGATTCGTCAACGGTGAGGCGTGACGAGGTTGTCTTCGGTCGTGAATACTAAGTCTAGAACGCTTTCGCCTCGTGTAGGCTCGTTGACCCACTGAGTGAGGAAGTTCTCATCAGCAAAGTAACAGCCAGGGCTGTCGGGAGTTGAAGAGCCCCTCACTAACGAGGGGACAATCTCCGCAGGAGCCTGAGCCCCCTCCAACGTGGAAGGAGAGTCACTACCTGCTGTTGGAGGGGGACTAACTACTGGGGGAGGGGGACTACCTGCTGGGGAGGGGGACTACCTGCTGGGGGAGGGGGACTAACTGCTGGGGGAGGGGGACTAACTGCTGGGGGAGGGGGACTAACTGCTGGGGGAGGGGGACTAACTGCTTGGGGAGCGGGATCAATTGCTGGTTTGGGGGGTCCTAGTTTAAAAAGATTGTACAAATTAATGTTCAGTAAATCCCCATACTTCTTTTTCCCCTTCTGGTTAAAATGAATCCCGTCCGAACCAAAGTATTCCCCATTTCCATAGAATGTAGGCCAAAAATCGACAAACTTTAGGCCTTTTTCCTCACACATACGTTTAACTCTTTTATTTATGCTAATGGCTTTACTTAGAATATAGTCACTCGCACGCATTCGAGGGAGAATTCCTACGACCATACCCATGTCTGTCCTATCCCTAACCTTGTCAGTTATGTTCTTAAATTCTTTTATAATGGGCTCTGTCTGCCCTCCTGTCCCACCCAGAAAAACGTCATTGCCACCAACAGGGACAATGATAGGGCAACTCTTATTCTTGATATTAATTTTGCCTAATTCCCTATTAATTATCTGGCTTGTGGCACCCGGAAAACATCGGAGTTTTCTCTTGGTCGCTAGTCTTGCTCCGAAAAAGTCCCCTTGACTCCTTACCATAGAATCCCCAATTAAAAAGGATTCATCCTCCTCATCAGCAAGTAAATGAAACTTATTTTTGATGGTAATGGGTTCCAAATCCTTATGTTTTGGTTTTGGTTTGGAGGGTCTTTTATTTTTTACCAATCTGAATTCTTGTTCCTCCGTTCTATTTTCCGGAATAGTCACCGTATTTTCCAAGCGTGCAACGCTTTGTTCTAGATACTTAATCTTACAGTTTAAATCTGCTGGTGTGTTTTTAGTTTGATCTTGTCCACTGGGTTGGATTTCCAGTGCTACGACCCTAGCTTCAAGCTTTTTTACTAATTCCTTTAGCTCTTTAACTTCCTTTTCGTGGTTGTCTCTAAGTTTACAAAACAAACATACACTAAGGTAGGGGCGGCTCTGGCCTAGAGGCTGTAAGGCTGCAGATCCCCCAACTAAAATGACGAATAATGCGTCTCTACGGTCTCTTTATTTTATTTAAAGTGTTGTATTAAACAAAAAATGAGATTCTAAACTAAACTGATTTTTATATATTAATAATGTGACGAAATAAAGATAACTTCCAGCAAACAATGATGAATAAAAGGTTATTTAAAATGTAATACAAATATAGGGCCTACCGCGCTAAGATGTAAATTTTAAGGCTGCAATCGTGCAGTCTATACACAGTATACAGGGTATGAGATTTAGTGAGGACTGTGAGGTGAGTGCGGTCAGCACTGCTGCCAGGTGCACGATGTCCCTAATGATTAATTTCACGTTTAATTCGCTATATTTGATGAAAGTTGATCTATTTAAATTATACTTCCGTCACCGTGTGTTAATATCAAACTATTAAAAACTGAATTTTCAAATACATTATTGGTAAAGTAGAAGATAATGATATCATATGCAGCAAAATTTGGATCTTTTAAGTCTGCAGCAGATGCAGCCTGCTAGCGTACAGTTGCAGACGGCACGTGACGGCAGTGTTCGGACGCTGGTTATCAAGTGTGGTCAGTCATTGTTTCCTGTGCTAGGCTGATCGTGCTTCTTTTTCAATTAAATTTATTATTGTGAACCAGATTTCTACTTGGTTATTTTGATTCAATTAGCTTATCTAAAACTTTTATTTCTCCCTTACATACAAGCCATGGAAAATAGTGACGTTTTTGAAATCAATTAAATTTTCAAGCCTAACCTACCTCAAAAAGGTTGAAATTAAAAACAAAGGCCGTCCAACTCCTGCTTTAAATATAGAAGAGACAGGTAAAAGTAGAAATAAGGATTACGTTCACAAATTTAATTCAGCTATTTATGATAAACATGATTTGATTTGTGGCTGTGAACAAAGTAATTCTCTGTTCTGTTTCCCATGTTTATTATTTGGAGGAGAAAGTGAATGGACAACGAATGGCATTTCTAAGTTGAAAAACTTGCCTCCAAAGATAATAAAGCACCAGCAAAGCCAAAAACATTTGATAAACGTAGTGAACTTATCTTTTCTTGGTAAAGTGAATATCAGAAATCAGCTGAGTGAAGCACATAGACAATCGATTGACAGACATAATGAATTAGTGAAAAGAAATAGGGGCGTGCTATCTAAAATTATTGATTGCATATTATTCTGCGGCAAATTTGAGTTGCCATTACGTGGCCATGATGAGAGTGAGTGACTCTTCCCAAAATCCAGGAGTATTTCGCGGTTTGATTGATTTCTTGTGTAAATCAGATCCTAGTTTAGAATCTCATTTCCGAACTGCTACAGCTTTTAAGGGAACTTCAAAAACGATTCAAAATGAATTATTAGATTCTATATTAGTTCTTTGCAAAAAGAATATCAAGGAAGAGATTGAAAAAACTGACTACTTAGCTGTAATGTGTGATGAAACAACGGATATTTATAATAAATCACAAATGGCAATAGTGTTCAGATATGAACTAAAAGGAAACCCCGTTGAACGGTTTTGGAGTTTCTTCAACCCTCCAAATCTCACTGGAGAAGCTTTATCCGAAATACTCCTCAATGAACTGAATAGTTTACTATCTAATAAGGAGAAACTTATAGCTCAAACTTATGACGGAGTTGCTGCTCTCAGTGGAAAAAGCAGAAAGGCGTCCAAACAAGAATAAAAGAAGTCTATAAAAATGCTCATTACGTACATTGTTACGCACATCAACTGAACTTAATAATTGAGAAAGCAACATCAAAAATTAGCAAAGCAAGTTTTTTTTCAATAGCTTGTCTGGAATTCCTGCATTCTTTTCAAAATCCCCTCAAAGAACAGCTGAATTAGAAAAAATTACTCATCGAATTCCACAAGTATCAGCAACTAGATGGAACTCAACGCCAAAGACACTAGTTGGTACCTGCACAACCAAAACAACACCAGAGGCGCCAACATAGCCACACAACTAAACAGCCTCTTCATTCTTAACAATACAGAAGAACATACACACATACCACATCAAGCAGGATACTCAAACTCCTCCCCAGACATAACGTTCTGTTCCACCTCACTAGCAACACATACACAATGGAGAACAGAAAAACAACTGTCATCAGACCACCTGCCCATCATCATTACAACACATTCTACACTCTGCCCCAACAGCCTTAGGCACACTTACAGAAATTACAAGAAAGCTGATTGGGAACAGTTCAAAATACAGACTGAGGAACAATTCACCACATTAAACAGCACACCCATCATAAACATCGATACAACACTCAAGACATTTAATCAGATTATCAATAATGCAAACAAATACATACCCAAGGGCAACATTAGGAAATACAACCCAAATTACACTAGAGAAATAGCCCACCTCATAAGGCAACGTAACAACCTCAAATATAACACACAAACACCACACACAGAAGCCATAAAACAGCAGATACAACAGCTCAACACAGAAATAAACAACAAACTCAAAGAAAAACAAACAGAAACATTCAGGGAATTCATAACAACACTAAACCACTCCACAGATACATACAGGCTATACAAGACTATAAACAGCATTACCCACTCTAACAGCGGCATTCACACCTCACACGCGGCTATCTGTCGCAGCCAAAATAATATCCCAACATACACACAACAAGCTAACATTCTAGTTAATCACTACGCAAAGATAAGTCACTTAAACAGAGACAACAACCAGAAACATGCAGACAGACAAACAGCCAGACACAAGAAAACCTACAGACTCGACATGACCATTACACCCTTCAATACAGACCAGACCACCAAGATCATCAAAAACATTAAGAATTCGAAGGCTACTGGACCAGACAACATATCTAACATACACCTTAAACACTTGGGCCCACAAGGAATATTAGCTCTCACAAATATCAGCACATATTCATACCAACACTGTATTATTCCTGACATATGGAAACAAGGTAAAATTATTACACTACTCAAACCAAACAAAAATCCAACAGAACCAGCTTCCTATAGACCCATTACTTTACTATGCACACCTTCCAAAGTAACAGAAAGACTAATCTTACAAATCACCAACCCACACATACCACTATCGCCTACTCAACATGGATTCAGACCTCACCACTCAACCACGACATTACTCACTAACCTCACGCAGCACATCATGGATGGCATCAACTCCAGAAGACCAGCTCAACGTACACTATTAGCAACAATAGACATTAGTAAAGCATTTGATGTTATCCCACGCTTCCCTCTCATAAACAAAATACTCAACACAAACATGCACAATAACACCAAAAGGTGGCTGAGCAACTATCTCTCAGGAAGATACTCACATGTCACATTTAATGGCAAGTCATCCAAAAACAAGCTTTTTCCGAACGGGGTCCCTCAAGGCTCTGTTCTCTCACCAACACTCTTCAACTTATACATGCATGACATTCCAACACCCATAGATAACAAGCTTACCTTATCATCATATGCAGATGATATCACTCTAACATCCACCCACAACAACATCGACACCGCTACAAATAACCTACAAACATACATAAACAGTATACAAGACTGGCTCACACACAATAGACTCAAAGTAGCGCCCACAAAATCAACCATCACCTTGCTTACAAGCAACACAAAAGAACACCAGGTAATTCCACAGCTTACACTAAACAACATCAACATTCCACACACTCACAGAACCAAAATACTTGGTGTCACATACAACACATCATTATCTTTTGCAAACCACATTCAGGACATTAAAACCAAATGTACGTCAAGACTTAACACGCTTAGGGTACTAACAGGCACAAACTTTGGACACCAGCAGGAAACAACATCACTCATATACAAACAATATATTCGCTCAGTTATGGACTATGCTAGCCCATGCTGGGCACCCATTATCTCAAAACACACATAAACACCTTACAAACAATACAAAACAACGCACTTCGTATCATTACAGGATGCACTCAAACAACACCAATAGAACACCTGCACACAGAAACAAAAATACTAAAAGTTAGGGAACATTTAGACATGAGGGGAAACAATTCATGGCAGCAGCGACAACTAACCCACAATACCCTTGCCACTACATGTACAATCATGCACCAACACTCGCACCATTAAGGTAACACCAGAGAGATATTATAACGAAATACTCCATTCCATACCACGCCCCACAGACATCACACAGTACAGAAAACACATACACACACATCTAACCCACAAAGCACTGACACGACTCGGTCCGAATGCGGTCCTAGGTGCGAAGCCGCCACCCATTAACAGGTCAGAGATCAGCCTGAGCAGATCGGATCGAGTTAACTTAGCACGATTCCGATGTGGACATCACCCAAACTTACGGACATATAAACACAGACTAGACAACTCCATAGACGACACCTGCCACCTGTGCCAAGACACACCACAAACAATTGAACACATTATGACGGACTGTACCGCTCTAGCACAACAACGAACACAACACAACATCACTAGTGCGCTGAACCTCTGGTCCACTCCGGAGAGGGCGATCGGTTACCTGCGTGCCACCGGCTTGCCGATCAGGGTGGGCTGATCGGCTAAACAACAACAACAACAACAACAAACTAGATGGAATTTAAAAGTCGAACAGTAAACGCTGTATACGAAAGAAAAGATGAACTAATCGAGTGCTGCAGCATTTTAGAAACCTCTCAGTCAAAGGAAACTGGACTTGCAGCAGCTGGTATTAAAAGAATGCTAAATGATCCGGAATTACTTTTTGGCTGGAATTCTTCAGTAAAATAATGCCCCAAGTTGAAATTTTATTCGCACAATTTCAATCTAGGTGTATTGAAGCAACAACCGCACAATCCTATGTAAACAAATTACTGCTGCTATTGAAAACATTAAGCAAGAATATGAACACTTTCTGAACAAAACAACTCAAATGAAGGAAATAAAAAGAGGAAGTTTTCAACTACTAATGAAACATCAATTGCAACAGATGTCTGCGATATAATTATCCAAGAGTGCACTAATAGATTTAGCTTTACTGGCCATCTTGAATCCAGTAAACTGCTACTAAGAAATTGTTTTGAATCTTATCTTAAAGACTTTCCAACTGTGGAACTCGGCAAAGCTGTTGAAGCATATCCAATGCTTGACAAATTAAAACTCAAAACGGAACTATCCGTTCTTTATGGTCGAGACGATATCTGCTCAAACGACAAGCTCACTGATTTATTAAGTGTTCAAGATCTTGGACAATAATTTAGAATCAGCATTTTCAGAAACAGTTAAACTTGTAAAAATTTTAATAACAGCGCCCATGACATCAGCTGAAACTGAAAGATGCTTTTCAACCTTAAAAAGAATAAAAACATTTCTTAGAAACTCGATGTTGAATCAAAGGCTCACGGCTTTAGCAATGCTGTCAATTGAAAATAGAATGATAAGTGATATCAACAATTTTAATGAAAAAGTGATTGATCATTTTGCAACGTCCAGAACCCGAAAAATGGATTTTATATTTAAATAAAATCATTTCATCCATTGGTAAGTAACCATACTAAGTATTTATAATTGAACTATTATTTTATTAAGCTAGTTTTCTTAATTTTTGTACCTTATAAGTATTTTCGAAAGCTACAGCCTTCCCACTTTATCGAGTCTAGAGCCGCCACTGCAGTGACTAAGGGATGTGATATCGCTGATACTACCTTCAGGGAAGTCAACACACCAATGATTAACTTTACATTTAAAGCATTCTGCTTTCAATTTAGCTGGCCCTGCCATATTTTCTCTTTTTTTTGTTTTTTCTGAATACTCTGAATAAGATAAAGCGTTCTAGCAATGAAAACTATCCAAAAACGTTCTGACCAGTATATAAAAAAGGAGGGGGGGGGTGAATTCATCCCGCGCGTAGACGCATCCACCTATTTGCAAGTGACGTTCATCCCTTCCAGAAGACTACACCTCTCCTGCTGTCACACCGACCAAAGGTCTCTCCAGGGCCGGACAGTCCCAAACGTGTCGCAGCTACCAACTGACAAACACTCGCGACGCAAGCGTCACGGATTTTCCGCCAGGAGTGACAGCGAGATGCAGCCCCTTATAAGTACTAGTCACCCACAAGCGGCCAGACTCTTAGAATCCAGTGTTCAAGGGATATCCCACCAGACCCAGAGCCCACGCCCGAGACTTTACGCTGGCCTGGCAACCAGCTGGGCAGTAAAGCTCTCTCACCTCAGAGCAGTACAGCCAAGCACCATCAATTGGTCACCAAAGAACGGTCACAGGGGGCTGGTCAGGCCATTACGCATTAGGAATGGGCTTAACGGGGCACTAGCCACACTCCATTCATCGCGCCCCTACGCCTGGGACCCCTCCATCCCAGTCTCACAACTACGAGCGTTAAATGGTGTTATTTATAGAGGTTCCAAAGCTCTTCCCACGCATGAGGTAGCAGTTGGGTCCTAATAGTAAAAGAAGAGAAAAAGACTTGATACTAAAAGTTTTTTTTTTTTTTTTTTTTTTTCAGTCAGAGGAGAACAACCTTAACGTAAGCTAAAAGGACAGAGTAGGGATGGGATGGGGTCCTAGTAACCCACGGGACGGGATTGTGCAAAATACTTCACCCGCCCTTCCGAAAGAGAGAGAGAACCTAAAGCAACTGGCAGCCAGTTCCTCTAGAATCCCACGACTCGGGACCGGAGGGCTGTCACACCACAAGTATAAAGTTTACTACATCCAGAAGAAATGTGCATAACCTTTATACCCCCTGCGGAGTGCATAACCTTTATACCCCCTGCGGAGTGCATAACCTTTATATCCCCTGCGGAGTGCATAACCTTTATACCCCCTGCGGAGTGCATAACCTTTATACCCCCTGCGGAGAGAGAGAGAGAGAGGAGAGAGAGAGAGAGAGAGAGAGAGAGAGTTACAAGGAAAAGAAGTACCTCAAAAGGCCTTGCGGCCCATACCGAGGAAGGTACCAATGGCAACGGGTGCCAGGGAAAATTTTGTCTTTCAACTATCTAGCAGTAGTAGAAAACTGGATAGAAAAGTAGAAGGCTCCCCACCCTCCGCTCCCTCCCTGCAGAGGCAGGTACGGAAAAGGTTGAAGAATATACCTTGACCCTGGAAAAGTAGCCAAGGAAATTTTACAGGAAAGTGGAGAATATATAAATAGCTCTATATTTAGCTTGCTCACAGAGACACCGAGCAAGCGAACTCCTGCAGAGTTTTCTGAGGTTTTAATCTTAAACTATGAGTGTGTTCAGTACTTTGTCTAGCCTATTTTTAAACAGATTTACACTTTGACTGGAAACAACCTCTGAGGGAAGTTGGTTCCAGATATTAACTATTTTATAGGAAAAGAAATTTCCGCAGACTGAGGTCCTAAATGAGAGAGAGAGAGAGAGAGAGACGAGAGAGAGAGAGAGAGAGAGAGAGAGAGAGAGAGAGAGAGAGAGAGAGAGAGAGAGAGAGAGAGAGAGAGAGAGAGAGAGCAGTGTGTGTGTGTGTGTTACAAGGAAAAGAAGTACCTCAAAAGGCCTTGCGGCCCATACCGAGGAGGTACCAATGGCAACGGGTGCCATGGAAAATTTTCTACACACTCAAATAGTTTGCAAGATTTGGTCTAACCTTTTCTTGAAGTGATCCACAGAGGAACTGTTTACAACTTCTGAAGGTAACCTGTTCCACGTGTCACAGATCTTATATGTAAAGTAATTCCCACACACACTAGTCCTAAACCGTTTCAAATCCAACTTCCAACCATTGTTACGAGTTGGGTTATCATTTAAACTAAACATGCTTCTAAAATCGACATCGTTGAACCCGCGTAAGAGCTTGAAAACCTCGATCAGTTGACCGCGCAGCCTCCGAGTTTCAAGCGAAAACAAGTTCAGGGCGCGTAACCGTCGATTGTAGCCCATATTCCTAACGGAAGGGATTAACTTTGTGGCCCTCGCCTGCACTCGCTCCAGCCTCTCAATATCTTTCCTGAGGGTGGGCGACCAGAACTGCACAGCATACTCCAGGTGCGGCCGAACCAGGGAATTGTACAGAGAGAGCACAATCTCCTTGTTCCGAAACTGAAATTGCCTCCTGATATAACCCAATAGTTTCTGGGCTTTCTTTTCCACCTCTACGCACTGTTTCATAAACTTAAGGTCGCTGCTAATTAGCACACCCAAGTCCTTTTCTAAATCAGTCACCTCGATATAACTCCCCAACATCGAGTAGTCTGACTTGGGATTGGCGTAGCCAATGTGCATCACTTTGCATTTACAAAAGTTAAACGGCATTTGCCATTTTTCGGACCACTCTCCTATCCTACCTAGGTCCGCACGCAGTTCCTCGATCGCTTCGGGCGTCCCAAGCTTGGTGTCATCAGCGAATTTGGCGATCCGACTGACGATGCCACCGTCGATATCATTTATGTAAATGATAAACAACAGTGGCCCCAAAACGGAACCCTGAGGAACCCCACTAGTGACCGAGGCCCAACCCGAACTAGCCCCTTTAATTACAACCCTCTGCCGCCTATTTCTCAGCCAATTTTCAATCCACCTACCTATTTCCCCATCGATACCCAGCGCGCGCACTTTGGCCATTAGCCGGCGGTGAGGTACCTTATCAAAGGCTTTCTGAAAGTCGAGATAAAGTATATCAGAGAGAGAGAGAGAAGAGGAAGCCTCAAAGACCTTTCGGTCCACTCTCTGGGAGGTTCCTCTTCTTAAACAAGTTTTTTTCTTCTTTCAACTATCCTAGCAGTAGTAGAAAACTGGATAGAAAAGTAGAAGGCTCTCTCCCCACCCTCCGCTCCCTCCCTGCCTGCCTGCCAGAGGCAGGTACGGAAAAAGGTTGAAGAAAATACCTTGACGCTGGAAAAGTAGCCAAGGAAATTTTACAGGAAAGTGGAGAATATATAAATAGCTCTATATTTAGCTTGCTCACAGAGACACCGTGCAAGTACTTTGTCTAGACTATTTTTAAACACATTTACACTTTGACTGGAAACAACCTCTGAGGGAAGTTGGTTCCAGATATTAGCTATTTTATAGGAAAAGAAATTTCCGCAGACAGAGGTCCTAAATGTCTTTAGTTCCAGTTTAAACCCATTATTTCTTGTCGGATTGGCATTAAGTGAGAATAAGTTTCTATAATCTACCCTGTCTATTCCTTTGAGCATCTTGAAGACTTGAATAAGCTGACCCCGCAACCTCCTCGTCTCTAAGCTAAACAGATTTAGGCGCTCCAATCTCCGTTGGTAGCTTTGCATTCTCATTGAAGGGATCAATTTTGTAGCCCTTGCTTGTACTCTTTCTAACCTTTCTATGTCCTTCCTGAGGGATGGAGACTAGTGATGTAGGTCACATCCGCATCCGCATAACATCCGCACATTTTCTCGCATCCGCATCCGCACTTTGGACTGCGGATGTCGTGCGGATGTGGACCGTTGAGATAAAATGTCATTAATAAGCGGAAATTATCAAATTCTACTATATTAATAGAACTAGTTCATTGTGCGCAAAAGTGATGCAAGCGACAAGACGAGAGGCTGTTCTTGTATGAAGTTACTCTCTTGCAACCTACTTAGATCCACGTTACAAAGCTAAGTTATTTTCACCTAGTACATTAGAACGAGTTAAATCATCACTTGGCAAAGCAGTTGAAGAGCTTCAATCTCTTGAATCTGTCGCTTCGCCACCCACCAAAAGAATAAAAGTTTCAGTGAGAGAACCAACACCTTCAACAAGCAAATCTATCACAGAATCTGTTTCTCAGTTTCTTGAGTCAAGCAGCAATGACGAGACCTACGCGATGTCAAAAGATGTAGTAAAAATGATCGAGAGCTATCACCAAGAAAAACGCCTGGCTGCATGTGACAATCCTATTAGTTGGTGGAAAAATACGCAGAATATCTATCCATACTTGAGTAAACTTGCAAGGAAACATTTAGCCTGTCCTCCAACAAACGTACCAAGCGAGAGATTATTTAGCAGTGCTGGATTAATATATGATGAAAAGAGAAACAGACTGGCAGCAGAAAAGGCAGAAAAGTTAATGTTCCTTAAGCATAACCTTCCTATAATTAAGTTTGAACATTAAACGATGAACATCTTAGTTTACTTTATTTTAATTACTCATTTATAAATATGCCTAATAAAACTTTAAACTTAATATAAATAGTTATCAAGCTAATTAAAGATCTCTTTCTATAAGGGTGGAGGTTGGGGAAAGAGGTCGGTGGGGTGCATTTGAGTTGGGTTCACGTCCCGCATCCTGGTAACACAATTATGGTTTCTAATTGTGGCTGAAACTCAACAACATATAACGAATTTATTTGCAGACGAATTCAATAATTGATTTCTATATTAGTTAGATGCTTGATATTATTTTATATGTTCAGAGAAAAGTACAGCAATTATTGTACAATTAATCAATTATACTACATTATAGCTACAGCTCTCTCTATATAATAACTTATTATAAACGTTAAACACAACAAATCTCGAATATATCCTAAAAAATAACGAAAATGTAGACATCCGCATCCGCGGATGTTGAAAAAAATGACATCCGCTACATCACTAATGGAGACCAAAACTGCGCACAGTATTCCAGTTGAGGTCTGACTAGAGAATTATAGAGAGACATTACAGTCTCCTTTTTCCGAAACTGGAACTGTCTTTTAATATAACCTAATAATTTTAAGGCCCTCTTTTCGACTTCTGCACAATGCTTCGACGGTTTCAGATCGTTGCTGATATAGACTCCTAAGTCTTTCTCTAGATCGGTCTCAGTCAAGTTCCTTCCCAAGAGAGAGTAATCAGTCTTCGGGTTTTTATAACATATATGCATTACCTTACATTTGTCCAAGTTGAATGGCATCTGCCAAGTAGCAGACCATTCGCCCAACCTGTCAAGATCGTTCTGAAGCGTTCTTACGCCCTCCTCAGTACCTACACTACTTCCTAATTTCGTATCGTCTGCAAATTTTGAGATTGCACTTAGAAGCCCGACGTCTATATCGTTAATATAGATGATAAAAAGTAAAGGACCCAGAACGGAACCCTGTGGGACACCACTGGTGACGGGCGCCCACCCCGAAGCCACTCCATTTATTACCACTCTGCTTTCTATCTTTTAACCAATCCTCAATCCAGTTGGAAACGAGCCCGGTGATTCCTAGTCCTTTGAACCCGGTGATTCCTAGTCCTTTGACTAGGGAGAGAGAGACAGAGAGAGAGAGAGACAGAGTTACAAGGAAAAGTACCACCTCAAAAGGCCTTGCGGCCCATACCGAGGAGGTACCAATGGCAACGGGTGCCAGTGAAAATTTTCTATACACTCAAATAGAGTGCAAGAGAGAGACAGACAGAGTTACAAGGAGTTACAAGGAAAAGAAGTACCTCAAAAGGCCTTGCGGCCCATACCGAGGAGGTACCTTTTTAAATGGCAACGGGTGCCAGGGAAACTTTTCTACACCCTCAAATAGTGTGCAAGATTTGGTCTAACCTTTTCTTGAACTGATCCACAGAGGAACTTTTCAACCTGTTCCACGTGTCACAGATCTTACACGTAAAGTTATTCACACACACTAGTCCTAAACCGTTTCAAATCCAACTTCCAACCATTGTTGCGAGTTGGGTTATCATTTAAACTAAGCATGCTTCTAAAATCGACATCTTTGAACCCGCGTCAGGTAAGCGTCGATTGTAGCCCATATGCCTAACGGAAGCGATTAACTTTGTGGCATTCTTCAGCCAGTTTTCAATCCACCTACCTACTTCCCCACCAATACCCAGCACGCGCACTTTGGCCATTAGCCGGCGGTGAGGTACCTTATCAAAGGCTTTCTCATCAATCGCCCTACTCTTATCATACTCACTCAACATGACGTGGAAAAACTCGAGCAAGTTGGTGAGACATGACCTATGCCAGGGGTGGGCAACCTTTTTAAGTGAGCGTGCCAAAATCGTCAAATCTTTGATGCAAAAGTTAATCTTTACCATTTTTCAGCAGAAAACATTAAGTTAAAATATAAAACTCAGCGAAGAATTTGGATATTTATTTATTTTAATTTTTTTTAAGGTGAGCCCGGGGAATCGCGTGCCGGAAAAAAGTCGTTGGCGTGCCACGTTTGGCACGCGTGCCAAGGGTTGCCCACCCCTGACCTATGCCTTCTAAACCCATGTTGGAGTCCCCAAGTAGCTTGTAGGAATCCAAATGGTCAACAATCCTACCCGCTATTATCCCCTCTAATTATTTACCTACAACTGAAGTGAAATGGTGTTATTTATAGAGGTTCCAAAGCCTCTCTTCCCATGCATGCAGTAGCAGTTGGGTCCTAATCGTAAGAGTAGAGAGAAAGAGACAATAATACTAAGTTTTTTTTTTTTTCTTTTTGCAGTCAGAGGAGAGCATCCTTAACCTAAGCTAAAAGGACAGAGTAGGGATGGGAAGCGCTCCTAGTAACCCACGGGATAGGTTTGTACAACAGACTTCACCCGCCCTCCCGAAAGAGAGAGAACCTAAAGGAATTGGCAGCCAATTTCTCTAGAATCCCACGACTCGGGACCGGAGGGCTGTCACACCCCAAGTATAAAGTTTACAACACCCAGAAGGAACGTGCATAACCTTTATACCCCCTGCGGAGAGAGACAGACAGAGAGAATATCTGACGGATAAGAATGATTAAAAAGTTTTCGTGCTCTGCATATTTCATCCCATATATATATATTATATATATATAGATATATATATATATATATATATATATATATATATATATATAGCGAGGAATAGGAGGACGAAAAGATGGTACAAGTTTATTAACAGACGTTTCGGAAAAATTCAATTTCCATCATCAGTGCTAAAACGTTTAAAAACAAAGAAATAAATAAGTATAATAAATAAAAACGAACAATAAATTAAAATGGCGCAACAATTAGCGAGAATTAATAGTAGGTTACAATATATTAAATTAAAAGATTAAAAATTAAATGATATAAAGTCTAAAAGTATGGACAATAAGTAAAATATAAAACGGTTTAGGTAAAACAGAATTGAAGGGTTTCTTACCAGATTGTTAATGTAATGGGAGACTAATTATACAGAAGATTGGGAATGGTTGCCTCTTGAAAGAATTCCATATTAGGAAGATTGAGCCGGGCGGAGTGATGGTGGATTTCTTTTGAGAGTTTATTTTGCAATGTTTAAATTGAAAGCGGAACTGTAATCGTTGAGGGTTGGCTGGTTACTGAGGATATAAAGGGACTCAAGTATGTGGAGGTCGATTAGTTGGTTGGCTGAATTAATGATTTTGAAGTGGGAGGAAAGTAACGGGTGGTTGTGGAGGTGGCAGTGATCCCTTATTGCTGATTTGGAGGGTTTGTTAAGTTCTTGTAGAAATCCCACGATGCTCGTCCACTCTTGTTTGATATTGGCGGATGGTACTGCCAATATAGGGTCATTCTCTGTCAGATCAACCAAAAAAAATTGAAATTAACACCCTCATCTCTCATATTTTGCTGAAATTTGGTTTATAGGGAGTTTGTGAGCCCTGAATCCATTTCTGAAATTATAAGGTCAATCCGACCAACGGTTCAAGAGATATGACCTCGGGCAATTTGAGGTCACTCGCGAGGTTACTAACATTTGGCGAGCCATAACTTGGGTAATAATTGTCATAATTATATAAAAGTATATATATTTAGAATCAGAAAATGACAAGGAATCCAAATATGCAAGTTTTAGAACTCTAGGTTGAAAAATAAAAAAGTTACACTGTAACCAAAATTTGAGGTCACGATTTGACCTCTGGGGTATCAAATGAGAATTTTTTTTTTAAATGTAAAAAATGAAGGCATAGGCATTGGCTATTAGAATCAGCAAAAAAAAGTTTGTTTATGTTAGTATTTTTCATGTAACTAACATATAAGTGAACACCATATTCATAAGTTGTGCGTCAATTCTACCTATTTTTTCACACTTAAGCTCATAATTTGACCTATAGAAATTAAAATTACATTTTTTATAGATATAAAAAACAAAGTCAGAGTTCTTGACTAATAGAAACAATCATAAAAAGTTTGTTTATGTTGGTACTTTTCATGTAACTAACTTATAAGTGAACACCATATTTATAAATTGCTTGTCATTTCAAGGAATTTTTATATCTTAGCTATCAATTTGACCTCAAGCTCCAAGAATTTAATAAAAATTGTATTTCACTGCTAATCTACACTGGCAATAATAGTTATAATAGTGAAAGGGGAAGACTAAGCTCACATGTAGCCTAAACAAACCTGTTGAAACATGTTGCTACTTGTCTAAGTGCAGAATCAACACAGATAGTTGCAAAATTCCTTGTCTACAGGTTAGTACAGTTCCAGCCAGCACTGTGGGTGGCTGGTGGGTATGGTGTTTTAATGAGCCTCAGAGACTATCAAGGCCTAAAATATTAAGTGTGTATAGCTATATATTTTCTAAAAAATATATATTACCTAATTGTAAATCCTATATCTTTACAGATCAAAATACAATGGTTCGGCACTTTAAATACTGCCAGGACCCTATTCAAAAACACAAGAAACGCATAACAATCAATCTTAGAAAAGTGACTGATGTACTTGTTGAAAAATGTGCTGGAAGAGTGAAAAAAGACTCATTGTTGTGTGTGAACTGCTGGACACTGATAATGAAAAACCCCACTATACTTAGTACCACTGAAAACAACGAGTCTGAGCAGGATTCAAATGAATCATCTACTATCAGTGGCTTGAGTAACATCTCTTCAATTCAAGATCTGGACAATGACAGTGATTGCTTGATAAAGGAAAATCCTTCAACTTCAGTTGAACCAGTTCTAGCATTTCTGGACCAAACACCAGTTAAAAAAAGTAAGTAATAAATTAATATAATAACTTATACTTTACTACAAGGTCTGTTTGATCTATATATAGCCAATTATATAGCATTTAAGGTACTATAATTAATATTTAATTACTAATATTCAGGTGTGTGAAACCTTTTTTTCTGTTCTTTTCAGAAGGGCTGTCATTAAGCCAGAAAAAGCGCAAGGCTCGTGGTAAGCTATCATCTGCTCAGAAACACCTGAAGGAGAGGCTAGAACTCAGTTATGGTGTTCAAATTACCGAGGAGGTAAGTGATACTTCAAAACCTGAAACTAAATCTGAAAAACATCTAGACAAATTAATGAATGAATTGAAACAGTCATTCCTGGAGAGCAAATGTCACCATCACAAACTACAAATATTGACACTCACACCATACACAATTGAAAAAACAGCTAGTTTCTTTCAAACTACAACATACATGGTGAAAAGAAGCCGTTCACTTAAATCAGAACATGGAATCCTTCCGAAGATTCCACTAATGAGCAAAGGAAAAGTGATATCTGAAGAACACAAAGATATAGTTAGAAGATTCTATGAGTCAGAAGAGGTTAGTCGTATGTGTCCTGGCCAAAAGGATTGCGTGAAAGTTATCAGTGCTGAAGGTGCAAAAACGATTGGTCCTCGGGAATTTAAGAGAGATGTTTGAACTATATAAAAATGATGAAAAGAATCCCAAAATAGGATTTTCCACATTTGCAAAATTACGGCCATCATATTGTGTGCTTGCCGGTAGTGGTGGGACTCATTCTGTCTGTGTCTGCACATACCATCAAAATCCAAAATTGCAGCTGGCTGCATTGGGAGAAAGAGGTCTTTCATACAAGGATCTTATGGATTACAGTGTCTGCAGTACAGAAAGAGAGACTTGCATGATGCAACTTTGCAATGATTGCCCAAGAGAAGAGGGTGTCCTGGATTTTCTTGAGTTACTTGACAGTGTGAAATCAGCTCCAAATGAAATATCTTACAAGCAATGGGTGACTGTTGACCGTTGTACAATGGTTGATAAGGTGGAGCCACTTCATGAATACTTATCATCCCTAAGCATGAAAATATCCCGCATGGTTCGTCATCACTTTGTTGCTCAGCAACAATCACAGTACTTCAAGCAGTTGAAAGAAACACTACCACCTCAGAACGAGGTAGTTATAGTAGGTGATTTCTCTCAGAATTATTCTTTCATTGTCCAGGATGCTGCCCAAGGGTTTCACTGGGACAATTCACAGTGTACAGTTCACCCTTTTGTCATCTATTATACTGTAGATCATCTGCAGACTAGGAACTTAGCCATTTTAGTGTCTGTTTCTTATCTGCATCACTAAAACACAACACTATAATGGTTTACTCATTCATATTGAAGCTTATGACATATGTTAAATTCAGATGCCCACAATTGAAGAAGGTGCACTATTTCTCAGATGGATGTGCTGGCCAATATAAGAACAGATACAACTTCACAAATCTCTGTTACCATGAAGAGGATTTTGGTCTGTCTTGTGAATGGCACTTCTTTGCTACATCCCATGGCAAAAATGCATGTGATGGGATTGGAGGAACAGTGAAAAGAGCTACTGCTCATGCCAGTTTGCAGAGAACTACAGAGAGGCAAATTCTTACACCAGAACACATGTTTCAGTTTTGTGAAGAAAACTTGAGCAAGATAAATTTTTTCTTTGTAACTACAGCTGATTTGAAAGATGCAGAAGAACGGTTGGAACATCGATTCAAGGATAGTAGGGCTATTCCTGGAACTCAGAAATATCATAGATTTGTTCCCCTAAACAAGGAAGAACTGATGGTGTATCCCATTTCAAGTGGCATTGGAGAAAAGAAAAGAATAAGGAAAAGTCATTTTACTAATGAACCTGCAATGCTTGGTAACCTAAAATGTGTCAAACCAGGAGAGTATGTTGGCTGCATTTATGACATGCAAGTTTGGTATGGAATTGTGGAGGAATATTGTGAAGAGTTTGATGATTTCACTGTGAACTTTCTACATCCCTCTGGGTCATCAGGATCAAGTGCATATTATTATCCATCAAACAAGGATTCATGTGCAGTGCCAGGACATCATATATAACTGTAATGAGTTGTCCTACCCTAAGAGGAGGCAGCAGAATTCAATACATTTTTCCACAAAAAGAAATTGATGAGAGCATCGAGCATGCAAAAATTGTATTAGGCTAGCACATGAATCCTCTAAGTAGGTCTTCCCCTTTCACTATTATAACTATTATTGCCAGTGTAGATTAGCAGTGAAATACAATTTTACATTTTTTGCCTTTGTTTTTATATCTATAAAAAATGTAATTTTAATTTCTATAGGTCAAATTATGAGCTTAAGTGTGAAAAAATAGGTAGAATTGACGCACAACTTATGAATATGGTGTTCACTTATATGTTAGTTACATGAAAAATACTAACATAAACAAACTTTTTTTGCTGATTCTAATAGCCAATGCCTATGCCTTCATTTTTTACATTTAAAAAAAAAATTCTCATTTGATACCCCAGAGGTCAAATCGTGACCTCAAATTTTGGTTACAGTGTAACTTTTTTATTTTTCAACCTAGAGTTCTAACACTTGCATATTTGGATTCCTTGTCGTTTTCTGATTCTAAATATATATACTTTTATATAATTGTGACCATTATTACCCAAGTTATGGGTCGCCAAATGTTAGTGACCTCAAATCAAATTCCCGAGGTCATCTCTCTTGAACCGTTGGTCGGATTGACCTTATAATTTCAGAAATGGATTCAGGGCCCACAAACTCCCTATAAACCAAATTTCAGCAAAATCTGAGAGATGAAGGTGTTAGGCACTGGTTGATCTGACAGAGAATGACCCTATAGTTCGCTTTGCAGCGAACACAATTAAAAGCGTAGACAGTGGACGAAGCAAGTGGCTGAGGTGTTTTTTCTTTATGGTTGAGGTAAGATTTGATACTATTGTTGTTGGTGAAAGCGAAATGAAATTTAATTTGGGGGTAAAGCGGGGTGAGTAAAAGACGGAGTTCTGAAAGTATTTTGTGGCTAATGTGGTCGTAATAGGGGAATGAAAAATATTGTACGTCTTTTTTAACAGTGGGAACTTTAAGAGGGGGTTGATAAATATTATTAAGAAAATTTCTGGTTAAGGACTGTAACAGATGTTTTGGGAAAGAGTTATTAATGCTGAAGTTAAGAATTAACTCTATTTCATGATGGAAGGATAAGTACGAGGAGCAAAGATGGTAGGCACGGTGGATTAAAATTTTAATACTGTTTATTTTATATAGCAAGGGGATGTGGCTTAGGAAATTAGTACCTAGGCCTGTGTACGTGGGTTTTCGATATATGGAAGTGCTAAATTTGTTGTTTTGTTTAGTTATTGTAATATCTAGGAAGGGAAGGGTAGTATTGGATTCGTCTTCTTTGGTGAACTTAATGTTTTTATGTTGGGAATTAAGGTAGTTAAGAAAAAGAGGGGCGTGGTTGGCATTGTGAAAAAGGAGAAAGGTGTCATCAACGTATCTTTTATATAGGTGTGGTTTATAATGAGTGGGGCAATGAAGTAGCCAGTTATTTTCGTGATGGCTGAGGAAGATGTTCGCTAGAGTGGCACTTAAGGGGGACCCCATAGCTAGTGAGTCGGTTTGTTGATAAAGTTGGTTAAAGAAAAAATAGGTGTCTGAGGCGGCGAGCGTGAGCAGTTTGGTAAATTCATGTTTTGTTAGATTCAAAACTGTATTCGGATTGTTGGCGAAAAGGCTGTTAATACAGATATCGATGGCTTCTTTAATTGGAACGTTGGTGTAGAGAGATACTATATCGAAACTATGCATATGAAGGTTATTTGAGTTATTTATGGTCCATATTTCTTTAGTGAATTCGTAGGAGTTGGTGACGGAGTATTCGTTTTGGGTTAGGGGGGTTAAAGTGGGAATTAGGAATTTTGCTAGTTTGTAATTGTGGGTAGTGTAGGCCGAAATGATGGGCCGCCTCAGACACCTATTTCTTCTTTAACCAACAACTTTATCAACAAACCGACTCACTAGCTATGGGATCCCCCTTAAGTGCCACTCTAGCGAACATCTTCCTCAGCCATCACGAAAATAACTGGCTACTTCATTGCCCCACTCATTATAAACCACACCTATATAAAAGATACGTTGATGACACCTTTCTCCTTTTTCACAATGCCAACCACGCCCCCCTTTTTCTTAACTACCTTAATTCCCAACATAAAAACATTAAGTTCACCAAAGAAGACGAATCCAATAACACCCTTCCCTTCCTAGATATTACAATAACTAAACACAACAAATTTAGCACTTCCATATATCGAAAACCCACGTACACAGGCCTAGGTACTAATTTCCTAAGCCACATCCCCTTGCTATATAAAATAAACAGTATTAAAATTTTAATCCACCGTGCCTACCATCTTTGCTCCTCGTACTTATCCTTCCATCATGAAATAGAGTTAATTCTTAACTTCAGCATTAATAACTCTTTCCCAAAACATCTGTTACAGTCCTTAACCAGAAATTTTCTTAATAATATTTATCAACCCCCTCTTAAAGTTCCCACTGTTAAAAAAGACGTACAATATTTTTCATTCCCCTATTACGACCACATTAGCCACAAAATACTTTCAGAACTCCGTCTTTTACTCACCCCGCTTTACCCCCAAATTAAATTTCATTTCGCTTTCACCAACAACAATAGTATCAAATCTTACCTCAACCATAAAGAAAAAACACCCCAGCCACTTGCTTCGTCCACTGTCTACGCTTTTAATTGTGTTCGCTGCAAAGCGAACTATATTGGCAGTACCATCCGCCAATATCAAACAAGAGTGGACGAGCATCGTGGGATTTCTACAAGAACTTCACAGCCCTTGAACAAACCCTCCAAATCAGCAATAAGGGATCACTGCCACCTCCACAACCACCCGTTACTTTCCTCCCACTTCAAAATCATTAATTCAGCCAACCAACTAATCGACCTCCGCATACTTGAGTCCCTTTATATCCTCAGTATCCAGCCAACCCTCAACGATTACAGTTCCGCTTTCAATTTAAACATTGCAAAATAAACTCTCAAAAGAAATCCACCATCACTCCGCCCGGCTCCATCTTCCTAATATGGAATTCTTTCAAGAGGCAACCTTTCCCAATCTTCTGTATAATTAGTCTCCCATTACATTAACAATCTGGTGAGAAACCCTTCAATTCTGTTTTACCTAAACCGTTTTATATTTTACTTATTGTCCATACTTTTATACTTTATATCATTTAATTTTTAATCTTTTAATTTAATATATTGTAACTTACTATTAATTCTCGCTAATTGTTGCGCCATTTTAATTTATTGTTCGTTTTTATTTATTATACTTATTTATTTCTTTGTTTTTAAACTTTTTAGCACCGATGATGGAAATTGAATTTTTCCGAAACGTCTGTTAATAAACTTGTACCATCTTTTCGTCCTCCTATTCTTCGCTAAGCTACGCTTCCCTAAGAACAAACCATTCAACCAAGTTATATATATATATATATATATATATATATATATATATATATATATATATATATTACAGTACTGTGCAAAAGTCAGAGACTGTTGTCGATCTGATAACTGTTAGATAATCTGTTGTATGAAAATTGGTTTTGATATTAAAATACATATTAACTAGAACCTCTGGTTCATATTAACGTATAACTAAGTTATTACTTAAGTGTATAAGTTGTATAAGCTGGATGACCCTTTAGTCTGTATAAATTGGACTTGAGGGTTGATTCATTATATTACTTATAACGCGTGTATTTAAAGAGATCTAGCGAACTATTACTGATGGATCTGCAGTAAATGCTCCTAAGCTAATGTTATATCAATATTTCCAAATAAAAGCATTGACATATTCACTTAAATTCTGCAAAACAAATTTATCCAAAACGTTTCTCATTATAATCCTAATTCATGCTGTTTTTTTCTTTCACAGGCTTAAGAAATGACAAAAAGTACAATTTCTGATGAGATTAGATGTAAAATAATACATTTGCACTGTGAGGGACTAAGTCAAAGAAAAATAAGTGAATCTTCAGGCGTTTCCAAAACTGGTGTACAAAAAATCTTGGCTCGTCACAGCTCAAATGGGACCCCAGCTGATCGCTCTAGATCAGAGAGGCCCTCTAAGCTTTCTCCATCTGATCTACAATATCTAAAGATTACTTCCCTTCGAGACACGCAAATCCAGCACTTTATTTGCAGCGGATCTCGAAAAAACAATAGGTGTCTCAGTTGATCCCTTTACTGTATGAAGGAAACTTAACTCAGTAGGTCTTAAAAAAACGTGTTGCAGCAAAAAAGCCACTTTTAAGGAATGGAAATAAAAAGAGAAGAGAAGAAAATGTGCTTTGGAACACAAGTATTGGACATCTGAGACCTACTGAATTAAGCTTCCTTCGTACAGTAGCAGGATCAACTGGGACACCTGTTGCTTTTTCGAGATCCGCTGCAAGTGAAGTGCTGGATTTGTGTGTCTCGAAAGAAAGTAATCTTTAGATATTGGAGATCAGATGGAGAAAGCTTAGAGGGCCTCCCTGATCTAGGACGATCAGCTGGGGTCCCATTTGATCTGTGACGAGCCAAGACTTTTTGTACACCAGTTTTGGAAACGCCTGTAGATTCACTTATTTTTCTTTGACTTAGTCCCTTACCATGCAAATGTATTATTTTATATCTAATCTCATCAGAAATTGTACTTTTTGTCATTTCTTAAGCCTGTGAAAGAAAAAACAGCATGAATTAGGATTATAATGAGAAACGTTTAGGATAAATTTGTTTTGCAGAATTTAAGTGAATATGTCAATCCTCTCCAGAGATTCTATCTTTAGTTTTAAATTGATAATTAATTAGTTTTAAATTGATAATTATTTAGTTTTGTAAAAATTAGTCGTTGCCAATGTATAGGCAGTTTTTGCATAGTGGAGCCGCCTCGATGGGCCGAAGTGGCCCGTAGTGTGCCCACTATAAAAATTTCTTATGTTCTTATGGTTCAAAACCCACGTAAAATTGTAGGTCCCCTCCGCCACCACGGAGGACATGCACAATACACAATTACGAACACAGTTAGGTAGACCAGCCATGAGTGGATCCTAGGGTCTTTGTTGGTCTGAAACATTATAACTTTTAATTATAAATATTGATATAACAATAGCTTAGAAGCATTTACTGCAGATCCATCAGTAATAGTTCGCTAGATCTTTAAACACACGTGTTATAAGTAATATAATGAATCAACCCTCAAGTCCAATTTATGCAGACTAGAGGGTCATCCAGCTTATACAACTTTATACACTTAAGTAATAACTTAGTTATACGTTAATATGAACCAGAGGTTCTAGTTAATATGTATTTTAGTTTCAAAACCAATTTTCATACAACAGATTATGTAATAGTTGTCAGATTGACAGTGGTCTCTGACTTTTGTACAGTAATGTGTATTATACATATACACACACACACATATATTATATATATATATATATATATATATATATATGTAGGGTGGGCGGAAAGTAGCTCCCTATTTTGGATTGGTAAAAAAATACGTATATTATCCATTTATTTCAGAAGAAATAATATGAAAAGGTAGGCATACATGGTAGGTTTTCTCTGAAATTCAATGTGGGCTCCAACTCTTTCCCCAGCTTCTGGAGCCGCCCAGGAATGGCGTCCACTGACTTTAGCAGGAACTCCGGCGGGATGGAGGACATGACTTCCCGAATTCGGTCCTCCAGTTCTTCCAATGTCCTCGGTTTGGTGCGGTAGACTTCTTCCTTTACCCACCCCCAAAGAAAGAAGTCGCACGGTTACCGCTGAAAAACGGCAGAATCGGTTCAGTGTAACGGTGTGGTGTGGTATGACCTCAGATCAGGTTGTGGGCCCGTTCCTTCTGCGCAACACCATGAATGCTGAGCGGTACCTTGCTATGTTGCGAAACGAGGTCTGGCCGGTTGTCAGCACATGGGAGAACATCGACGATCTGATATTTATGCAAGATGGCGCCCCTCCGCACTTCGCTCTTGTTGTCCGTGAGTGGCTGGATGCCCACTTCCCTGGGCGTTGGATGGGTCGTCGTGGTCCACATCAATGGCCAGCCAGGAGCCCCGACTTGACACCGTGCGACTTCTTTCTTTGGAGGTGGGTAAAGGAAGAAGTCTACCGCACCAAACCGAGGACATTGGAAGAACTGGAGGACCGAATTCGGGAAGTCATGTCCTCCATCCCGCCGGAGTTCCTGCTAAAGTCAGTGGACGCCATTCCTGGGCGGCTCCAGAAGCTGGTGGAAAGAGTTGGAGCCCACATTGAATTTCATAGAAAACCTACCATGTATGCTTACCTTTTCATATTATTTCTTCTGAAATAAATGGATAATATACGTATTTTTTTACCAATCCAAAATAGGAAGCTACTTTCCGCCCACCCTGTATATATATGGCATAATAAAACCCTAAAATATTTTTTATTCCTTTATTATTCCCCTCCTATATTAATGACCTTGACCTTTGGTGCAAAAACCTGAATCTTGCTCACTACACAACGTCTTGTAATGATACATATAAGTTTGTGATGATACATGTTTGTAAAGTTTAATCAATTTATGTTCAACGGTTCAAAAGTGTGACGAACAGACGGATGGTCAAGTGCAATCCAGTATGGCCCCTCTAAATTTTTTGGTCGGGAAACAATTAATTAGTGACTCCTGTCTAAGCGTAAGCTAGATCCTTATAATTTTTACACGCATGTTGGATATTTTACCTTGTTTTTATAACATTCAACAAGAACTTTATTGTTTAAATTTTTATCTAAAGTATAAACAGTGAAAAGAGTTCTTAAGCTTATGCTGTAGTCTGCAGGTATAAGTTTAATAATTAAGAGAAAATTATTTATATATTTATACTATATACATACATTTAGAATATGCGTTTGGTTTTACAACATATACCAAGTAATTTACCGAAACTATATTTTCTATGCAAATGGATTTGCTACTGCATACAGATAGCGAGGTATGGAAAAACTATACACGCCTACAATACGGTGGCGAGGTATGGAAAAACTATACATGCTTACAATACGATATCGTATATGGCACCCTATTTCATAATTAAATACAAATTATTAATTTATTGAATTAAATAACTACAAAATTGCCTCGGGATTGGCGACATAGCTTATTGGGAATGGAAATAATTGCCATACAATAGAACCCAATATGTAGGCATTGGGTCCACATAAGAAAAACGCATTATTTTGTATCAAAATTTTTCATCGCTGACACATGAAAATCACTTCGAGAGAAGAAATAATGAAAACACAAAAATTAGACGTCTGGGGACTTTGTCTTCAAAATTCGCTGACTTTACAAAGAAATTTATATTAGCAGCCAGAGCTGCCTAGTTTCGAGCAATGCTTTAGGCAAGGGAAAAGTACTTAATCTTCCTATGAGTTCTGAGTGAATACCTCATAATATAAAACTAATAACTCAAAAGGATAGGCCTATTCCTTCACGTATTTAAGTATAGCGATTGCATATGAGGGGTCCCGCGTCTTAAGGTACCTAAGCGCCAAAATTAAAATTCGCCAAAAATCGCCTCCAAAGTTCAGCAATATTCTCGCAACAGTATCTCTGTTATTAATTGAGCTAGAACGTTCATTTTTGGCTAAATTAGAGTTCTAAGTATGCTAATGAAGATGTTGTTGAGTTTTTGGAATAGATTTTCATATTTTATATTTCATATATATTTTTTAATTTTTTGATTTTCTTATTATGCCGAACTTTGGGTGAACTTTTGGCTGGCGATAGAGGTGAAAAAAGTAGTTCACTTCATAAGGTTTTCAACCATACTTCTAGTGTCGTAGGGTCATTATAACCCAAACCACGCGATAGAGGAAGGGTGAAAATAGTGATATCCATCAAAAACACATTTTCGCTTAGGTACCTTAAGACGCGCGACCCCTCATATATTAATTAAACCGAATAAACTCGTTGTGTAACCCCGTCACCTACAACCAGAAGCGATGCCCAACGAAATAATAAGGTATGATAATTTCCTTTTTTACCATTAGACAGCGCTAAATACCGAAGGCGCATAAATTAAACATTAACCAAAAAAAAACCCACTACTTAACAAGGTCTTTTGAAGACCTCTCAAACACAACTTTTTAACGAAAAAACGTACTGTTTTTGCCGTTCAACTCTCTATCAATAAATATCTGCTGGAAATTTCCAACGGATGAGGGTGACAAGCAATCATCCATAACGCTATATAGTTTTTTAATACGAGGAAAAAAGCGGCGAAGTTTTGTTGCTCTACAGAGGATTGACAAAGGTAAATAGAGACCTTTAGTTTTTCCATCGTATTTGATTTGATAAAAGTCAATAAAAATTGGCAAATTTTTTTTATCACTATATTTAGAATAGTGTCGCTTTCCTTTTTTCATTATGTAGAGTTAACACACGTTCTGGCATTCCACTGATGAGTTTTGCGATTTGTTCCTGAGGACAATCATCGTGGTATCTATTTACCTTTTGTCAACCTCTGTACAGGGTGTCCCGTAAGTCTGGACCCATAGGGATTTATAATATATTTTTTTATTATGTTGCAGGTAAACCATGTCACTGACTAGAGAGGAGAGTTCAAGTTATTTTGCTGGTCGGGACCCGCAGTCACCGGGAAGTGGCCGAAGAATTCAACAATATGCATCCAGACCGCGCACCAATCACACACAGATGTGTTAGCAAGTTGATAGCCAAATTTAAGGAAACTGGATCCGTAGCTGACAAGCCTCGCAGAGGACCTTCAAGGACTGTTACGGAAGACGAAACCAGTACCAATGTGTTGGCTAGCTTCGCTGTCAGTCCCAAGAAGTCACTTCGACGCATGTCCAGCGAAACTGGGACTATTTTGTAATTTTATTAATTTTGCCCTATGGGTCCAGACTTACGGGACACCCTGTATATATGAGTCTATCCCCACCCCCCTTTTGTGAGGAGCGTGCAGGCGGCTACCCTCCCCTCCCCCTTCAATGATGTCACCACTCGACCACGCAGTTTCCTTTACCCAGATGCGAGTATACTACTACCTGCAATAATTTTGTACTAAACCGGCAAGTTATAAGTCTAAAAACTTTCCGATTTAATTGTAAGAATGACGACAAAATTCGGGAGGAGGTAGAATACCGTCGGCTATTCTCATAGCTTAAGTCAGGGGTTCCAACCCTGAAGTAAATTACCCCACTGGGATAATTCGTCTATTTTTGGTGGGGTAATGGATGGGTGTTTTTTGTAGGTATTCGAGTAGAAATCAACTGTTTGCCTTAGATTTTGAAGCGAGAGAGATTCCCCAGCGAAAGAGGAATTCACTTCTTCGCGAGCGAGTCAAGATCTGCAGGTCATAAATGAGGCGTTGCGTGGAATAAGGGCGACCTAGCCATTTTTGGCGAAAATTAATTATTGCTGATTTTCAGTAGCTTAATATAATATATTAAGCTACTGCAAACAGCAATAATTCATTTTCGCCAAAAATGGCTAGGTCGCCCTTCTTCTACCTAATTGTCGATAAATACCTCTCCAACTTAAAATGCATTTTTCTCAAAGATTTGATTTTGGCTAGGTCGCCCTTCTTCCACGCAACGCCTCATTATTCTCTTCAGAGAGCTATCATCATTTTCGATCGATCTCCTGTCCAAATTTTCAACTTTGTCACGAAGAGCAATAGCAGTTCTCACTCAGTTTTCTACTATTTACGTTTGCGAGAATGGATTTTCTGCCGTGCATGGATGTCATTTATTATACACCCAGATACTGTTCATTTTGTAATATAAAATTTATAAACTAGTAAAAGCTGGGGTAATTAAGAGCATCGAAAGTTTGGTTTTGAGTAATCGAGGGCATGGCAAGTTTGATACCGAGTAACGAAAGTGAAAAGGTTGGGAACCACTGACTTAATTTCAAGGAGTTAAGTAATTTGACTATAAGTCAAGCGATTCCTTATCTGAAACCTATGTAAGAACGTTTAAAAACTAAACAAATCTGATAATACTGTCCTACTGCCTATTTATAAGTATGTTCAAGGTGAATTACTGGGTTTCCTTTTAAGGCTAAATATGTTTGGCTTACCGTTCCGTCCGCGTAAGCGATGCATAATTTCCCTTTTGAGTAATCTTCGGTGAGTTCCGCGCACCGCCATACCTGCTGAGCGTCTGGAATCCAAACGCGTGCCCCCTGAAAAGAATAGAAACATACAAACTTAATAAAGGTAACTCAAACTATTGGGAGTATTTTTTTCCACCCCTCCACCATTTTATTATTTTAAGGCAGCGCCTCTAGGTGATAAGGTTTGGAGGTTCGCCCTGCGGTTTTTCAAAGGTTTTATTAACTCTATTCTACACAGGCCTACACTTTACTGGGAATAAGAGATCGACAAAATCAATAAATTGGTAAAAATTGATGCTGAAAACTCAAAATGTAGCCAATCACTAAAGAAAGCCTATTAGTCCAGATATTCACTGACAATAGATTATAAAGAGAATGACGTTATCCGGAACTGGCTGCAATTTAATGAATATTTCCAGTTAAGATCATTTCGTCTGAGTTGGCAGATGATACAAGTAGTATAGCCGAAAAAGGTTAGAGTGCAGGAATGTTGCAAAGGTGGTGGGGTGTTGCAAAGGGGGTGGGTGTGTTACGCAACATGTTGCAAAGGGGGTGGGATGTTGCAAAAAAATTACTCTTATTATTTATTAATCAATTGATGTGCTCTATTGCCACTTTCGGCTTCTAAGACGCAGGGCGATTTTTTAAGGTATTTATAAGGAAAAAAAAGTGCGTCTTATAAGCCGACAAATACGGTGTGTGTGTGTATATATATATATATATATATATATATATATATATATATATATATATATAGCTTCTGATTCCTCCCAGTCCCAGCCAGCACCAAAGCAGTGCAAGTTGTTCAATTTTATGGCTGCTCCAGCTCCCTCTATAGCTTCTCAGAACCCTATTGTCAGCCAGGTTGACAGCTACCTTGACCAGCCCTGCATTGATGAGGACTACAATCCCCTGACATGGTGGAGGGACAATGCACATCTGTATCCTGACATATCTGTTCTTGCTGCCAAGCATCTTAGCATCCCTGCCTACAGTGCAGTATTGTAATGATCATTACAATGCTAATGAAGGGCTTGTAATTATAATGTAATGATAATGAAACAAAAATGCTATAATGGTAATGAAAAATTTCTGGTAATGATAATGATAAACTTTGTAATGACCCCATGTCTGATACTCATATGTCACATTTAATGGCTAGTCATTCAAAAACAAGCTTTTTCCGAACGGGGTCCCCTCAAGGCTCTGTTCTCTCACCAACATTGTTCAACTTATACATGCATGACATTCCAACACCCATAGATAACAAGCTTACCTTGTCATCATATGCAGATGACATCACTCTAACATCCACCCACAACAACATCGACACCGCTACAAATAACCTACAAACATACATAAACAGTATACAAGACTGGCTCACATATCATGTCATCCCATAAGTAATGTCGTTTTTTAGATCGGAATTTGAAGGACAAAAAAAAACTCAACTGAAACTTTTTAATCTAGTATATATTTTCCATCAGAATCAATGACACTCTGCCAACGTCCTACAAGCTTTTCAATGCCATTTTTATAAAGTTCAGGCGGTTTTGAGGCAAAAAACGTACAAAGACTGGTGTGCAGGTCATCTGAAGTAGTATACCGTTTCTCGACAAGATAGTTTTGCAGACTCCTGAAGAGATGATAATCTGAAGGCGCAAGGTCTGGAGAATATGGAGGATGTCGAAGATTTTCCCACCCAAGCTCCTCAATTTTTGCAGAAGGAAGTGATCCGAGCGGTATGAGGACGTGCGTTGTCGTGGTGGAACACGATTCCTTTCCGATTAACCAAAGAAGGTCTCTTTTCTTTTAGTGCAGTGTTGAATCGATCCAGTTGTTGACAGTAGACTTGAGCGGTGATTGTTTGGTTGTGTGGTAAGGTTTCAAAGTGTATTACACCACCTTTATCCGACCAAACACTAAGCAACACCTTCCGAGGGTGAAGATTTGGTTTTGGCTGTGGTGTCGCTGGTTCTCCGGCACAAACCCACTGTCGACGGCGCTTAACATTCTGGTACAGTATCTACTTTTCATCACCAGTCACTAAACGGTGCAAAAACGGATCTTGGAGTTCACGGGAATGAAGAGCTGTGCTAATGTTTACCCGCACCCTCAGATTGTCGACCGACAATTCATGTGGCACCCATTTTCCTAACTTAAGCACTTTCCCGAGTTGTTGCAAATGTCGATAGATGGTGGACGGGGATGAATTGAGTTTCTGGGCCAATTCTTCGACAGTTGTTGAAGTCTTCTTCAAGTGCAGCTAACAGCAGGTCATCATCAAACTCAGCAGGGCCTCCAGAGCGTGCTGCATCTGTCAAACAGCAGTCACGATTCTTAAACTTTTGAAACCATCTTTGACATTTCCTCACATGCAGAATATCGTTGCCATAAACTTCCTGAATGTTTCGCGTTGCTTCAGTAGCACTATTCCCTTTTTTGAACTCGTAAAGCATTATATGCCTGATATGCTCTTCTGATACCGCCATGTTTATGAGGGGTTCACATAAAGCAAAACACACGTCTTCACTGGTCAAGGTCTGTAAAGTATGTAGCGAAACACGATAGATCTTCTCTCAGATATAACCTTCGGAAAATTTATGCTTAAACCGAGTAGGACTAGTTTAAACTTAATCTATCGTAAAAAACGACATTACTTATGGGATGACCTGATACAATAGACTCAAAGTAGCGCCGACAAAATCAACCATCACCTTGCTAACAAGCAAACAAAAGAACACTTAGATAACTCCACAGATTACACTAACCACCACCATTCCACACACTCGCAGGACCAAAATACTTGGTGTCACATACAACACATCATTATCTTTTGCAAACTACATTCAGGACATTAAAAACAAATGTACGTCAAGACTTAACACGCTTAGGGTACTAACAGGCACAAACTTTGGACACCAGCAGGAAACAACAACACTCATATACAAACAATATATTCGCTTAGATATGGACTAAGCTAGCCCATGCTGGGCACCCATTATCTCAAACACACACATAAACACCTTACAGACAATACAAAACAACGCACTTCGTATCATTACAGGATGTACTCAAACACCAATAGAACACCTGCACACAAACAAAAATACTGAAAGTTAGGGAACATTTAGACATGAAGGGAACAAAATTCATGGCAGCAGCGACAACTAACTCGCAACACCCTTGCCACTACATGTACAATCATGCACCAACACCTCGCACCATTAAGGTAACACCAGCCATTATAACCAAATACTCCATTCCATACCACGCCCCCCCCACACACACACACACCACTGACACGACTCGGTTCGAATGCGGTCCTAGGTGCGAAGCCGCCACCCATTGACAGGTCAGAAACCAGTCTGAGCAGATCGGATCGAGTTAACTTAGCACGATTCCGATGTGGACATCACCCCAACTTACAGACATATAAACACAGACTAGACAACTCCACAGACGACACCTGCCACCTGTGCCAGGACACACCACAAACAATTGAACACATTATGACAGACTGTACCGCTCTAGCACAACATAGAACACAACACAACACATCACTAGTGCGCTGAACCTCTGGTTCACTCCGGAGAGGGCGATCGGTTACCTGCGTGCTGCCGGCTTGCTCAATCAGGGTGGGCTGATCGGCTAACCAACAACAACAACAACAACTCTGAAGAAAAATAGTTGTGCTGTCAGAGGGCCAAGACTTTTCAACCAACTACCCAAGGAGATACGAAACACGAATGGTGTATTGGTAGAAATCTCCCAAAGAAGAAAGTTCACGCCTGGCTCAGAACAATACCAGATGAGTCGGGAGTATTTGTCTACGTGAAATGAAGAGAAACCAGTGATATAGTCGAGACCACCATGACAGACTGAGAACGAAACGGAGACCATATGCAATTTTTGCATGTACTCAGTATTGTGTAATGCCTAATTCCTAAGCTCTGTATTTCATATGAATTCAAGAATAAAGATTCTAGAGAGGTTATCAAGAGACAATTGCAAAATTTACTCCTAAAGGGTGAAGCTAGAGCAAAAATGAAGCCGGCTGAATATGCTCTCACTGATGTGCATAGAATGTGACATCTTGCGGGAACCGAGTTTCGATGATATAATTCGAGATTTCACAAACTAGAAAACTCGAAAGGCAAACTTCTTTGATTAAATATGACAGAGTACACAAACTAACACATTCCGTTTTATTTTACGTTTTATAGGCCCTAAAGTAAAGTTTGTTTAATACCGTTTTGTTTTAGCAAACCGCAAAATACACCGTGTTAAGTTCTTTTATGTTTGTTTCTCAATTAGCCTAAGCACCGTACATGTAATTCGTGTAACTGTACTATGTATTATACACAGGGCCTATCAAGGGAGGGGGGGGCTAGGAGGGCCATTTTGGCCTGGGCCTCAAACTTAAGGGGAGGCTCAAATTTAGAAACGTTCAGGTTTGAATATGTTTTGTAATGAAAGTAATAAGTGGGTTTAGCTATGGGCCTCAAAAGCTGGAAGTGGCCTGGGCCTCTCTGGACCTCTGAGAGGGCCTGATTATACATGTACTCGTATTGTTAATAAAAGTCTATAGAAAAGGGCCCCCCAAAATAAAATTAGCCTCAGGCCCCAAGTACAGTTAATCCGCCCCCGAGTCGAGACCAGAAAAAAAGTATCGAGTCCTACATCACTGCAAGAAGCATTTTCTACTTCACCAGGCATCTTCTCTCTACTTCAACTACAGAGGAGGGGCAACAAGCCTGAATGACCTCCATGAAATGAGGAATTATAGCACGGAGCAATATATATACGACACAGTTATAAATAGAAAACTACTACACCTACGACGATGAGCAATAGAAAAAAAAAAAACAAGGCTTGCCCCGAGTAGAATCGCCTACGCGGTCAAGTGTGAAATGGCGTTTCGCCGGCTGTGATAAGCAGGTCACGACAATGTAGGCCAAACAAAATTTCTTTTGCGTAGGCTTTTCTTTTGCGTAGGCTTTTCTTTTGCGTAGGCTTTTCTTTTGAAGTCGATAACTTGAACAAATGAGGGGTCCCGCGTCTTAAGGTACCTAAGCGCCAAAATTAAAATTCGTCAGAAATCGCCTCCAAAGTTCAGCAATATTCTCGCAATAGTATCCGTTATTAATTGAGCTAGAACGTTCATTTTTTTGCTAAATTAGAGTTCTAAGTATGCTAATGAAGATGATGTTGAGTTTTTGGAATAGATTTTCATATTTTATATATATTTTTTTTACATTTTTTGATTTTCTTATTATGCCGAACTTTGGGTGAACTTTTGGCTGGCTAGCGATAGAAGTGAAAATAGTAGTTCGCTTCACAAGGTTTTGAACCATACTTCTAGTGTCGTAAGGTCATTATAACCCAAACCACGCGATAGAGGAAGGGTGAAAATAGTGATATCCATCAAAAACACGTTTTCGCCTGTGATGGCGCTTAGGTGCCTTAAGACGCGCGACCCCTCAAATATAGTTATTGCCGATTTACAAAAATAAACCTTGTCGTACGAGATTACTAATACGAAATCGAACATTTTCGCACGAGTTAATAATTTATATGCGTTTGCTCTCCACAGACACAAGGGTTGTTCAAAAGTAAGTTTACAAGGCGTAAATTACAAGGCAGTAATTATAACAAGTATTTCAACAACAACTTATTACTACTTTTCTACATAATCACTAAACCGATTCAAACATTTGTCATAGCGTGGGACAAGCTTTCCGATGCCGGTCGAGTAAAATGCAGGGTTCTTAGTTTTTTAAACAGTTTCGTACGGCCGCTTCTGCATCAGGATCGTTTTGAAATTGTTTACCTCCGAGATGTTCTTTTAGGGCTGGAAACAAAATGAAGTCGCTTAGTGCAAGATCAGGACTATAGGGTAGGGGGGAGGGAATGATCCATGACTTCCCAATGGAACGATTCCAAAATTTGGCGTGTTTAATTTGCAGTACGAGGGCGTGCAGTCACGCAAAAATACCACACCTGCAGTAAGCAACCCGGGGCGTTTTTGTCTGATAGCCGTGCGGCGGAGTCGCTGTAAAGTTTCACAATAAGAAGTGGCATTTATTGTTGTCCCTTTTTACATGAATTCAACACGCAAAACGTCTTGATGGTCCCAAAAAATCGTTGCTATCACCTTACCAGCTGATGGTGGTGCGATCTTGAACAGTGTTGCCATCAGGGATGGGAAACTGATACATTTTTAAGTCCAGTTTTCGATTTCAGTTTAAGTTTGCAAAAATATCGATTTCAGTTTCGATTCCAATTTTTTATTTTTTTTCGATTCAAGTTTATTTTTCGATTCAAGTTTTATATTTTTCGGTTCGATTCCATTTAAATTTCGATTCCAGTTTTTATTTCCAGATTTCTTTAAGAATTTCTTTGTACTATTTATATTATTTTTTTAGGGGGGTACCCTATTGATAAATTCAGATTTAATTTTATATTTGCATTCGATTTCCGTTTTTCAGAGAGAGAATTTGCTTTAGTAATTATCTTTACTTTTGTATGATTAAACATGTAAGCATCTATAGCCAACTGAATCAGTACGAAAAACACGTTCTTTATTTTTTACTTATTCGCTTCATTTCTTTCACAAAGTTTTATTTTACAAAAACTTTCAATTCAAGATGTTTTATTAATTCGTACACTTTTTAAATTTTAAAGCGCACGACACGTATAAAATATATAAATAATAGTATTAGAAAGGGGAATAAAACAATTAAACGCACCTCTGTTTGTTTATTATACTGTACACAAATACCTTGTAAACTCGCGTGTTAAAATTAGAGCGACCAATTAAAATATTGTTAATGTTTTCCGGCAACAAATTGTTTCTTTGAGGACTTAAAATCAATATGAAAAGAGAAAAAAGCCGTTCCACACTAACTTGTGTCATTGGAACAGAATGCAAAACTAAAGACAAATTGTACAGCTCCTCATGCTTTATCTTCATTGCGTTCCACCAAGCAATTAGGCTACTGTCTGCTGAAATTCTTTCAATATTCTTAAAATCTCGAAGAGCCGAAATGATGCTTCTATTCGTAGCACTGGTTGAGTTTTTCTTTATTCTGCAGCAGCTCAAAGTATGTTTTCCAGCTCATCCTCCGATGTACTGGATGTCAAGGTTGCCGAAAATGTCGATTCCATTTGTAGTTTGGGATCCATCCCACATATTTTCGTGTGAAGTTGGGTCAAATGAGTAATCGCACGCTCCTGTTCTACTTCAGATTAAAGGATAAATAGATATTTTAAATCCATACAATGTTCAGTCGCAAAAAAAGGAAAATAATTCGTTATTTATATTTTTTTTGCAATCCAAATGCTCCTCAAAATTGAAAAGGAAAACTTATTTTTAATCTATTCGAATTTAGATTTCAGTTTTTGATTGTTTTTCAATTTCAGTTCGAATTTTAATTTTAGTTGGCAGAATTTTTTTCAGTTCGAGTTTTTTTTCGATTTCAGTTCATAAAATAATATCGGTTTTATCAGTTTATCGATTCCAGTTCGATTCAGTTTCCCATTCCTGGAACTTGGCACACATGCCTAACAAAATATTGTACTACCAACATTAGGGTGCTCCAGTTGCCCCAATGTCACCAAATATTGCTGAAGGTCCCTGTGGTATTGCAGTTGGGTCTAATGAACATGTCCCTGAAGTTTGGCTCATTTCCAACAAGATTTACCTTCATCACAAACACTATTTATGAAGGAACCCTTTTGCGAAATATTAAGTTTTTGCTGAAGGTCATCTACAAGTATGATCAGCTGATCCAAACCAGTTGGAACTGGTTCATTTTTCTGGTTCATTTCATTAGACCCAACTGCAATACCACAGGGACCTTCAGCAATATTTGGTGACATTGGGGCAACTGGAGCACCCGACTGTATGTGCTTTATGTTATTGTATATGTGTCAGTTGCTAATTTAACTAATAACTGTAATAATCTTATTTTTCACTTATTTTTTATGTGCTTTATGTTGTTGTATATGTGTCAGTTGCTAATTTAACTAATAACTATAATAATCTTATTTTTCACTTATTTTTTATGTGCTTTATGTTGTTGTATATGTGTCAGTTGCTAATTTAACTAATAACTGTAATAATCTTATTTTTCACTTATTTTTCTCTTTTCAGATAGATAAGTTCATACAATAAGAAAGTTTTAAAGAATGGCGACCAGAAGCTCAGACTCCCGGCTTGATGTTTTAAGAGAAAGTCCAGGAGAAGAGCATCTGAAAATTACTGGTTCAAAGTTACCAACATACAATCAGGTGCTACTCTGCTACTTGGCTAAAGTTGATGAACTTAGAAGGCAAGATGCTTCCAAAAACATGAAATTGTCACGCATGGCATCGAAGTATGCGGTGAGCGAGATTCTTCCTCACTATTTGAAAGCACGCATCCCAACAATTCATGAGATTACCATGGCTGAGAGAATTGAGGAGTTCCACAACAAGGACTATATTGGCTGCATGAAGATTCCTCCTGAAAGGCGATCAAAAAGTCCTAAGATTGCAGCTTTCCAGGACAAACTTCATAAAACTATGCCATTCTATCCAGGTAATGCAGAGAAAAGGATGGTTGAAAGCAAGAAGGGTAAGGCAGAGAATGAAAAGAAAATTATTTAGTATGACAGCATTTCTGAGAAATATGATGACAGACAGGACTTTTACCTATGGAGGAAAGGACAAAGTTTGTGCTCAGATAGAAATTAAGCGCCAAGAGAGGGCTGAACAGGCTGCTGTGCGATCAGAGAAAGAGGAGGAGAGAAGAGATCAGACATCATCAGTGGAGAAGATTTCCTCAGATTGTGATGTGTCAGATGATGAGGAAGCAGAAATGGTCAAATCAGCTGATGCCTCCTTTGAGCCTGAAGTAATGCCAAAACGATCACATAAGCGTTTAGTGAAAACCGGCTCCTCTGCATTTTGGCCTCATGATGTTCTTAAATCGCCAGAAGTGGTTGAAACTGCAGTTAGAAACAATGTTTCCTCAGCTGCTTTAGCACAGATCACTTTTTCCCTTATTCAGGCTACAGCTGGTGATCCATCAAAAGTAAATGTGAGTTACAGATCTGCTTATAATTAGTGTGGAAGCTGTCAATAGTATTGCACAGAAAATCAGAGCATCATGGAAGCCACCTCTTGTGGCAACCATCCATTGGGATGGCAAATTGAGGGACACTCTTGGAAATGAGTCTGCACAGGAGGAGAGGCTTCCCATACTTGTGTCTGGAGTTGGAGGTGTTCCACCCTTGCAACACAAGACTGACAGACTATCAGGGCCAAAAATTGCTAATGCCACCATAGAAGAACTGGAGGTCTGGAACTGCAAAGATAATGTTGCTGCGATGGTCTTTGACACATCCTCAAACACAGGTGCAATAACAGCTGCCTGCATTAGTATTCAGGAGTCTCTCAAGCGTGAGTTGCTGTGGTTAGCATGCAGGCACCACATTGGAGAAAGGTTTCTTGTCCATGCATGGGATGCCTTGAAAATTGAGGTCTCAAAGAGCCCAGACATTTCCCTTTTCATACGATTCAAGGAACATTTTGAGAAGTTGTCTTACCGCAACCTAGAGAATCTGTCCATCCTGACATTCCAGAGGATCTGGCTGAGCAGAGAACTGCCATCATTGCTTTGTGTCAGGAAGCTCTCAAGTCAGACTTTGCTCGAGGGGACTACAAAGAACTGGTGCAACTTACCTTGGTCTACCTCAATGCTGTGCCAGATAACTTTACTGGGTTTCAAAGGCCAGGAGCTCTTCATAAAGCCCGTTGGATGGCAAAAATTCTTTACTCCATCAAAATAGTACTTCTTTGTGATCAAATTGCTGAGCTGCTAACTGGGACCATACTAGCTAAAGGACAATTACCCAAACTTATGCAGTACGTACAGTTTGTGTGTATTGCTACATCCCATGGTGGATTGCTGCCCCAGTGTCTTCAGCTGCACCAATGAATGATCTCAGTCTAATCAATTCCTTTCTAGACTACAGGAAAGTTAATCCAACAATTGCAGGAGCTGCACTCAAGGCAATTGGTTTACATATGTGGTATCTCACAGAGGAATTGGTGCCACTTTCTTTATTCAGCAGCTCTCTCAGTGATGCAGTGAAGGAGAAAATAGCAAAGAAGCTTCTTGGAGCTGAACACCTGGCTTCATGCGTTAAAGAGATGGGTCTGGGTTTGGCAAGCCAAAATTTCCAGAAGTTCCAAAGGAATCAAGTGATGACCTTTCAGAATTTGTTGGAAGTGATTCCTGGGCATTTTTCAGAATCCTTAACATCAATTCAGAATTCTTAAATCTGCCTGTTAATGAGTGGCCATCAAGTGAAGCATTTCTCTATGGAAAGGAAATAGTAGCAAATCTTTGTGTTGTTAATGATGCTGCCGAGAGGGGAGTTAAGCTTTGCCATGATTTCCTGGGCACTTCCAAAAAGGAATCCAATCTGCAAAATACACTACAAATTGTAGAAAATTGTCGCAACCACCTCCCAAATCAGAGAAAGCGCAAGGTGGAATCTAAGAACTGGTTTCTTAAATTAGAATAGGTAAGGTAGCTGTTTGTTTTGATAATGTTTGTATGTTAATCAGTATTTTGTTTATCTTACATGTATGTGAAAATCTATCTTTTTGAGTATTAATACAAAAACAAACATAGTCTAAGTTTGTAGTCTTTAAAGACCTTGTCTGAGTTTTTTTTTGTACACTTGCTTCTTTGGAAATAAATTCTTGACTGTTGGAACTTCTATTGAGATCTATCCATTATCCATCCACAAATACACCAGCAGCTATGCATATCCAGAGCTCAACTTTGCATAAAATACCTGAAAAAATCATGAATTTGACTCATTTTTAGCATTTTTTATGATTAATATGTAGATTATTTGAATCAAAACCTCAAAAATTGAGTTACCCACCACCTAAGACCATCCCATAGGTTTTTTTTATCATAATAGTAAGATGTTACAAAGCAAAAATGTGTCATTTTTAGTGTTTTTCTATAAAAATGCCTTTTGTAAAAAGGTTCCTACAGAAAACGTTAATGTGATTAAGGTAAATCTTGTTGGAATTCAATCAAACTTCACAGGCATATTTACTAGACCCAACTGCAATACCACAGAGACCTTCACCAGCTTATTCCAAATTTTAAGATTTTATGGGGCAGCTGGAGCACCCTAACCAACATTATTGTACTCGTACTATGCATAATGCACCGGTAATTAACCTTGTAAACTTACTTGAACAACCCTCGTGTGTGTGTGTATATATATATATATATATATATATATATATATATATATATATATATATATATACACCTTGGTTTTGCTTCCGCCTGAATTGTTTATTCTGACGAAGGTCAAGCTTGTTACTCCACTTAGTCTTACAGTGGAATCCGAACCACGCCCTACTACGAGCGGTTAGAAATTACAAAATCCTCACCCAGACTCGATCTCATGACCTCCCGATCAGCACCCCAGTGTTGTCTCAACCACTTGTACCCAGGGTACCCATTTATCTACCAACCAATTTTTATTGTGTGGAAGGATGAACAGCTGGGTTTTGCTGCACGCTGCTTGCAGTCACCGGGTCTCGATCCCGAGGCCGATGGATTCGTGGTCAGCGATGCTAACCACTACACTACCGAGGCATATATATATATATATATATATATATATATGGCTCGAATTGAGGGGGGATGGCATCCCCCTTGTTAACTCAGAATCAAATAACAACCCTCTTATTAACTACACTCGAGACTAGGAAGCTAAGGAGTGATCTAATCCAGGTTTTCAAAATTATGAATGGGTTCGATAACGTAGATAGAGATAGCTTTTACAAAATATTTCTAGTCCTATTATATTGAGATAACGGGTGTAAGTTGACAAGTAGATGGTTCGAGACAGCAGTTGGCAAAAACTTTTTTACGCAAAGAATAGTAAATAGGTGGAATAGTTTGCCTGTAGAAGTAATTAGTAGCACGTCTATAAACATGTTTAAAAATAGATTAGACGCATATGTTATAGATTGGGTATAGTTTAAGGTAGTAAAATTAAGGCTTTGTGGCTCGGAACCCACGTAAAATTGTAGGTCCTCTCCGCCACCACGGAGGACATGCACAATACACAATTACGAACACACGCCACCACGGAGGACATGCACAATACACAATTACGAACACAGTTAGGTAGACCAGCCATGAGTGGATCCTAGGGTCTTTGTTGGTCTGAAACATTATTATAACAACTACATAGAATACGCTTTAACAAACCTAAAGGTGGATAGCAGAGCGAACACAGGACGAAGACTATGGAACGGCTAATGGAAATGAACAATAGACGGGGGAGGAGGAGGAGGAGGACGGGGGGGGGAGCAGCAGAAAGATCAGAGCGGAGTCACAGCCGGTAAAGAAGTCGGGAGCGAAAGAGGAAGGAGAACAACCCGGTTATCGAAAATTGGGACCTTCAGATAGAATAGCGCCAAGCCTATCACAGTATCACAAGGCCCGACGCTCTCCAAAAAGGGAAAATACTGCGCTGCGCGCAGAGTAAAGCGGACACTCCACCAGGAGGTGGGCAACTGTAAGTAAAACGTTACAATTGGGACATCGGGGCACCCGATCCCCGGCCATCAAATAGCCATGGGTCAGGTGGGTATGGCCAATACGGTCTACAACACCCATTGGGCAAGTTGTGAGAATTTCGATTAGGCAGCATCCTATATCACATTGCTACGGGAATTAATTCAACCGGTAGATTCCGTGAGAGGGCAGGGACTAAAACTCACGATCTCACCCCTTGCAAGATGTTACCTGCCTGTTGAAACTCACAAGATTTCGGGCGCCTTTAGAGCCCAATCTGCGACCTTCCATCTTCTACTTATTGCTGATCGCTAGCCCTATGGGCCGCCATAGGCACCGGGGAGACAGTTGCTCCGACGAGCCGAGGCGTTGGGCGCGCGATTGATGGAAAATTTTGGCCGAAGTCATAGGCCCTATGACGCGCTACTTATAAGTCAACGAGTGGTTTATAGAGGGGTCTGCTGCCGGGCTAGGATCACCCCGGCCCTACCTTTTCATAGGTGCTTTCGGCCACGGTCAAACTTCGATAGGTACCCGGGGGACGTGGACCGAGAATTAATTGAACGGCTACAGAGGCTACTTTGCGCGGCTTCTAGCTCCATTCGCAAAATTCTCCAGGTTTTCCCCGGTACACGCTTAGACTCATCGGCGATCCCATTACTCCGGGAACCCAATACGAGGCCTATCCATTAGGCCTATGGCTCTGGGGAGAAGATTAGATAAGATGTCCCCCCGCTTCCTCCTAGCCTTACAAATTCATGGAATCATAGGCTAACCGACGTGGTGCAAGGTACGGTTTTCGCGTGTTGTCGTACCCCCGAAAGACTTATCGGGTCCCCTTGACTCCGGGAACCCAATACAGCCTATCCATAGGCTTATGGCTTGGGGAGAAGATGATTCCCCCCGACTCCTAGCCCTATAAATGGAATCATCGGCTAATCGCCGCAGTGCAGTCGTCAATCACCTGACCAAAAAGAAATCTATCTACCATTTCATAGGTCCTTTCAGCCACGGTCAAACTTCGATAGGTACCCGGGGGACGTGGACCGAGAATTAATTGAACGGCTACAGAAGCTACTTTGCGCGGCTACTAGCTCCATTCGCAAAATTCTCCAGGTTGTCCCCGGCACACGCTTAGACTCATCGGCGATCCCATTACTCCGGGAACCCAATACGAGGCCTATCCATTAGGCCTATGGCTCTGGGGAGAAGATTTAATTAAGATTTCCCCCCGCTTCGTCCTAGCCTTACAAATTCACGGAATCATAGGCTAACCGACGTGGTGCAAGGTACGGTTTTCACGTGTTGTCGTATCCCGAAAGACGACCTATCGGGTCCCCTTGACTCCGGGAACCCAGTACAGCCTATCATTAGGCTTATGACATGGGAGGAGAAGATTCCCCCTCGACTCGACTCCTAGCCCTAGAAATGGAATGATCAGCTAATCGACGCAGTGCACTGGGTCAATCACGTGACCGAAAAGAACACCTCCCACATCGTAGGGGATGGGGGATCTCCTGAGCCCCGGACCCCTTCGTAAATTGCTTGAAACCTATGCTGAGGGGGAGAAACCGGTCGTTCCCCGATAGGGACATAGGTCCTATACCCGGGTAACTCACGTAACGCCAGTTTTACTCCCACGACGGAGGCGGGCCAGAGCCACCTCCTTATGGCGCGACCGATGGAAGGAAGAGGCCCAACATCCCAATTTGGGTTTAATCTTGCAAAGTTTGTTATCTGTAGCGCCATCCCAGCGACTCTGCCACCGGGAGCGCAAAGACCTACGGAAGCCAGGGATATAATCGGAAAAGGGGAGGGACACGGGTGAAACCTGTAGTCGGTACGCGGAACGGGCAGCTCGATCGGCAGCCTCATTTCCAGCCACGTTAACATGTGCTGGGACCCAGCAAAATACCACCTCCTTGCCACCAAAAGCGACAAGGATATGGCACAGTAGCTGGATTCGTCGGACCAGTGAGTGGACAGGGTCAAAACACTCCAGGCCATCCAGGGCACTGCGGGAATCCGAATAGATGACAAACGACCTATCCGGATGCTCCCGCACCACCTCCAGAGCGCTCAGAATGGCATAGAGCTCCGCCGTGAAAAGGGAAGCCTCATCAGGGAGACGGGTACATCGGGGAACAAGGGCAGACGACTGGGGAACAGCCGCGGCCCCAACGCCCCCCGACGACCTCGAGCCATCTGTGAAGACCGCAACACATGCTGAAGGAACAGAACAGAGACTGAAGGAACAGAGACCGAAGCAAGGCAGAGTCAGAATCGGCCCTGCGAACGGGGCGCAACGCCCTACAGCACGCAACAGGGGTGCTCTCCCAAGGTGCAACACCCTTGAAAGAGACCGGTATAACGGATGGAGGAGGAGTGCCCATACCATCGAGGAGGGAGGTCACCGTGTCGGTGAAATACCAACCCCCATCCCGGCAGAACGCCCTCTCCACCACCTGGAACAGAGGAGAGTTGGGAAGACGGAGGATCCGGAGATAGTGCTTGGCAATGAGGAACGACCTCCGATCCTCCAAGGGAGGGATGTCGCACTCAACCTGCAGACTATCAACCGGAGAGGAGCGGAAGGCGCCAGATGACATGCGCAGTCCTCTAGAGAGGACCGGATCCAGTATCCGAAGGGCCGTACGGGAGGCGGAGCCATACACCACACTCCCATAATCTAATTTTGACTTGACTGTACCAGGGACACGTACAAACGGAGGAGTGTCCGCCTATCCGCGCCCCATGTAGTATGCGACAGATGTCCCAGCAAATCCAGGGTACGTCTTGTAGACTCGCGCAGCCGGCGAAGGTGGGGAACCCAGCTCAAACGGCTGTCGAAAACCATAACCAGGAAACGCACTGACTGAACGAGGGCCAGAGGTTGACCTTTGAGTTTAAGATTAAAGGTCGGGACGGCGCCGGATCCCCGTCTCCTCGACGGAAGGAAGGCCACACACGAAGTCTTCGGGGAAGACAGCGTAAGGCCCACCGACGACGCCCAGCGTTCAACCCGATTGACCGCGAGTTAGACTTGCCTCTCCACGAGGGGGGGACTCGTCCCCGCGGCATAGACAGCCAGATCGTCGGCGTAGATGGAACATCGCACCGAGGGCGGGAGGGCTCCCGGTAGCGCAGACATGACCAGATTGAAGCAGGAGACGCTCAAGACACACCCCTGGGGTACCCCCTCCTCCTGAACATACAGGTCAGATAGGGCCACCCCATTACGGACGCGGAAAGTGCGACGGCAGAGGAAGTTACGAAGAAATGTGGGCAAAAAGCCCACAAAACCAAGAGACTTCAAACGGTCCATGACAACTCCCCGACGGGTCGTGTCATAGGCCTTTTGGACATCGAAAAAGACGGCCAGAACAAGATTCCGGCGGGAAAAGGCCTCCCGTACATCATGACCAAGGAGGAGAAGGGGGTCCAGAGTACCCCGAAATCGACGAAAGCCATACTGGGTCGGAGGGTATAACCCAAGCGACTCCAGTGTAAAGGCAAGTCGGACGGCCACCATCTTTTCAAGGAGCTTGCATAAGCAGCTCGTCAAGGCAATAGGCCGATAGCCCGCCACCTCCGCCGGATCCTTCCCCGGCTTAGGTATCGGGACCACAATCGCCTCCCTCCAACGGGAAGGGAACGACCCCTCAACCCACACCCGGTTGAAAAGATCCAGCAAGAAGTGTAGGGCCACCGGGTGCAGATTCCAAATAAAGTCATACGGAATGTCATCAGGGCCAGGGGCGGAAGAACGACGGGTTGCCAAGGCAGCCCGAAGTTCCCGCATCGTAAAGAGACGGTTATAGGTTCCCAGGCGGCGGGAACGTAACATCCGACAAAGGACGATCCGCAGCTGAAGGAGAACGGGAAACCGCAGCAAAAGCCCCAACCAGCCGATCGGCCACAGCAGCAGGATCCGAAAGGAAGCCGTCCCCGTCCCGAAGGACAGGGCGACTAGCAGGGACCGGCTTCCCCTCGATACTACGTACCTTCCGCCACACAGCAGCAGAAGGGGTAGACGAGGAAATGCCGGACACAAAAGCACGCCAAGAGGCCCGACGGGCCAACTTGAGAGTCCGGCGGGCGAAAGCCTTCGCCCGCCGCATCTCAATCAAGTGGTCCGCGCGCCGGGTGCGGTGGAAGCGGCGCGTCGCCCTCTTCCTCTCGCACATCGCCCGGTGACATGCTGGAGTCCACCACGGGACGTTACGCGTCCGCGGGTTACTGGAAGATCGAGGAATACAGTCCTCCGCGACGCCCATCAACACCCGCTCGAAGAACTCCAAGCTCTCATCCACAGAGCCAAAGCTCAACACCGAACGGGCAATGACGGAACGAGCTCTGAAGGATGGCCAGTCAGCCCGCGCAAGGCACCACCTCGGTCGAGACGAGACACCCGGCTGCGGTCCGACCGGCTCAAGACAGACTGGGTAATGATCACTGCCATAAGAATCCCCCAACACCTTCCACGAAAAATCGAGTAAGGCATCGAGGGACACCAAGGAGAGATCAATACAGGTAAATGAACCCGTGGGTTCGTGGAAGTAGGTAGGTTCACCGGAATTGAGGCACGCAAAGGAAAGTTCCTCCATTAAGGAGAGCAACATACCAGCAACATTAGTCGACCGGACATCTCCCCAAGCCGGGTCGCGACTGTTAAAGTCCCCGAGGAGGAGAAACGGTCGAGGCAGTTGCAACACCAACTCGCGAACCGCGTCGCGAGGAGGGGGGTCATGAGGAGGAATATAAATCGAGCAGGCAGTGTACTGGCGATTTAAAGAGAGCCGCACAGCCTGCAAGGAAGTGCGAAGAGGCACACACCGCGATGGTAACGAATGATGCACATAAATCGCCGCACCCCGCCGGGGTGCAAAGGAAACCAACATAGCCAGAGAGACGAGGGAGTCCCCGCGCAGCCAGGATAGTCTCCTGGAGACAAACACAGGAAGGCCGCTCGTTCTCCAGCAGGGAGGCAAGGTTCTCCCAGTTAGCTAAAAGCCCCCTACAGTTCCAATGCAAAATGGAACTGTAAGGGGAAGTGGCATTATAAGAGGCAGAGAAAACAGAGAAATAGCCACGGACCAAGCTGAGCAGCAAACTCAACGGTCCGCAACCAGGGACGGAATCGGCTTCCCCGACTCACCCCGAACGGGGGAGGTAGGGGCCACCGACCCCGCAGCTGCTTCACCCGTAGTAGAACGAGGTGGAGTGGAACAGGGAGTTCAGAGGGGGGCTCCCCTGGGGGGGAGGGAGAAGACGAGACGGGCCCAGCCGAAACCCCAGACTTCCCACCAGAGGGGGGCTGGGGAGAACCAGATGTTCGAGGGCTCGTCAAACCAGACAAGTACTGACGGAGGGGGGGGGAAGGTCCACCACAGGTGGGAGAGGTAGATCCAGGAGAGAGACCCGACCACTCTCAGCAGGGGCCGAAGGGAGAGAGACTCCATGAAGGGCCAGGCTCCTCTCGACCGGGTCCACCATGGGAACAGAGTCAGTAATCGAGGGTGTTATGGGGCGGTGTACCTCAACCGACACCTGGACACTGGTTAGGGCACCGGGGGGTGACGCCTCACCAGCCCTCCGTATAGGGGGGGGGGGGGAGTCCCGAGCGGATCACGAGCGGCGCGCCGCTTCCCCTCCGGTGAAGAAGGGGAAGCAGGGCGAGCAGCAGTCATGATCGGGTCTGGAGGACTCCGACTCCGACCACGGCGACGCTTCCTCCTCCCCTTCGGGGCATCACCTTCCCCACCCGAGAGACGAGTAGGCAGAGGGAGAGGAAGAGGGAGAAGGGGCACTTGTAGGCAGGGAATCAGATGGGATGTCTGAAAGTGAGGCAGAGGAACAAGAAAGTCCCGCGGCGCCAGGAGGACCACCAACCCCCGGAACTTCCAGGGTGGGCACCACTCCGGTAGACGCCGGGGTAGCACGGGAGGGGCCCGAGGACCCGCCAGGGCCAAGAGCCGCAGCATAGGACAACCCCCGCCGCGGCTCCCGGTCACGGACCCTATCGCGCGCCTCCCGCGCACTAAGGAATTCGGTAGTCCTTAAGGACCGCACCTCGAATTCAAACTTGAAAACGGGGCAGTCCCGAGAGGAGGAAGGGTGGGCCCCCGAGAGGAGGAAGGGTGGGCCCCCGAGCAGTTCGAGCACCGCGGGGGCTTCGTGCACGGGGTAGGGTGCGCAGGCCCACCGCAGCGGACACATAGCTTACCCTCACGGCGGCACGCAGAGCTAACATGGCCGAACCGGTTGCAGCCAAAGCAGCGAACCGGGTCAGGCACATATGGTCGCACCGAAAACTCTCACGACCGGCGATCACCCACGCCCCAGAACACCTGGGCCGGAGGCACAAGGGAGTCAAAGGTCAGGAGCAGACGAGCGGACGGGGTAAGAGCCAGGGTTGTGGAGTCGGAGTCGTGGAGTCGCACGTTTCAGGGCGGAGTCGGAGTCGGAGTCGAATTTTTACAATGTGTGGAGTCGGAGTCGGAGTCGGAAAATTTTGGACCGACTCCACAACCCTGGTAAGAGCACCATCCCGGCGCGACGAAAAGCGGAAGACCTTCGTTACCCCCTGGGGGGCAAGATCCTCCTGCAACTTACCAACCGGGATTGACAGCAGACGGGAAGCGAAAATGGTGCCCTGACAGCTATTCAATTGCGGATGGGGAGTCACAGAAACTCTGCAACCCAAAACATCCTGCAACTGTAGAAGGGACTCAGTCACCCCCGAAGAACGGGACTTCAAAAGAAGAGACCCATCCTTCAGAGGGCGGATATCATAACGACAGGGAACCCCCACCGTCTTAAGGCGCTGAAACACCCGTTCCGAGTTGCCCGGAAGGGAGCCAGCGGAAGGGCGGAGAACAAGGAACCTGTCCACCGGACAGAAATTGACAGCAGGGACAGGTCCGTATGTAACGGTAACCGAGAGTAGGCGAGAGAACGAGGGCCGCGAAGACCCCGCCCTACGGCCACTACGAGTCCGGCCATGAGAGCCAGACGCCGCAGAGGACGAGAGGGGGCCATACGGCTTTAAGGTCAATCCAGAGGAGGCAGAGGCCGCTGAACGACCAGAAGTAGTAGTCTTATCCAAATCCAAGGGCGGGCCAGAGTCGTCAACAGGAGGGGATTGAAGTTTTGAAATTGAACCCATAAACAATAGCTTTACAAAAAATACAGCCTCGGACCCAAGGAAATGCGCCATCCGCCGCTGCATCCTTCAAGGCGCAACCCCCAACGTCCCGGGTAGCCCGCCACCCAACCTGACTGTCGTTTTAAAAACAGCAGATTAGCACTACGGAGATTTGTCCGTTAAGGGCCAAGCAAAGACCCAATCCAGACGCAGCAGCGGTCCGGGCGCCAGTACCGTGACGTTAGCTTACCAAAAGTAAAGGACAATCTTTAGATGACTCATTATATATTTTAAAATAAATGTTAGGTTAAGTATCGCACTAACAAATCACAATATAGTTATAATAGTATTATAATAATAAAATAACACTAGGTATAATAATTTTTGGTTTTCATTTGAATAGAAAGGTTATCATTTGATGAAACCACCAACAACTTGCTGAGGCGCTTTGTTACATTCAATGCAAATAATGATGAAGTGATGGCAGTTCACAAACAAATAGCAAATGACTTAACATCGGCAAATATTTCTGAAGAGTACCGTGATGCTGTCAAGATCATTGGTTCAAAATCACTATCATTGCTACAAACTGTTCAATATCTTTAAAAAAATCTAGATGACTATGAAACTTTGGCCATTGCGTTTGCCAGAATTGCAGTGTGCACGTTTCATTCTGCCGATGTTGAGAGAATCATAAGCTTATACAGTCAGCTCAAGACATCTGACCGCTCCAGCTTGTCAAATGAAACCATCTCTTACAACCTGTATGTCAACATAAATATGCCTGTCCTTACTGAGTTTGACCCACGACCTGCTGCGTCATATTGGATGAAACAATCTCTTCATCGTTCAGTTCACCCAACCAAGGCTAAGGAGCAAGAATAGTTTGTGAACACTTTTAGTGAAGCATCAAGAAAACAAAAAATCGCAAAGGAAAAGGAACCCGACTTTCACAGGAAATTTTGAAGTTGTTAATTGTAACTGGACGTAAAGTGACAATGTTCTCTACAGTTGTGAGTGTGTTATTAATTAATTTGAAGTCGTATTTTTCTAACAAATAAAGTGCTTGATTTTTGAAATTGTTGTTTTTGAAATATTTTGGGGTGGTAATATCTTCCAATATCACTAGTTCTTAACATGGCTGTAGATCCTGGAGAGTAGGGGGTCCGGGGATCAAACCCCACCAATAATTCAAGTAGTGTCTCCTACCATACTTGGGACCCCCAAAATAATTAAGAATTCTGTTATTGAGTAGTCTCAGATTGCAACTAAGCGCACCTTTTTGTGAAAAATTTCCCGGGCCCTCGGCGGGCCACGGGCCCCGGCCTGCAACCATTCGTCTCCCTTGCTTGCAGTGTGTGCACTATTGAAAATTTCTTAAAATAGGCCCTGCTATTTACTATTATATGCGTAAAAAAAGTTTTTGGCAACTGCTGTCTCGAACCTTCTACTTGTCAACTTAACCCGTTATTTCTAGTTCTATTATATTGTGATATTTCGAAAACTTTGAAACTGTACTGACTAGACATACATCTAAATCGTTGCTATACATAAGAAAAAGCAAGGGGCCCAATACAGAACCCTGAGGAACGCCGCTCGCTACATTGCCCCAAAACGACTTCACTCCAGTTTTCCTTCAAAGACCCATTTAATTTTTTATACTTTAACTTTCAGATATTAAATTTAACATTTGATAATTCTGCGATTTCAATTATAAATATGGGTATCTTTTTATTCATTACTAGCGGAGCGACCCGGCGTTGCCGGGGTGGATGTTGAACGCTATAAGCTAACGAAAATATCACGACTTAACCTAACCAATCATCAAGGGCGTACAATTAACTTAACCTAACCAATCATCAAGGGCGTACAATTAACATAACCTACCCGGGCATATATATATATATACACTATCTTTTAATAAAATTCTTGATAACACACGTAAAATTCTTAAACAAGATTATTTAGAATCTGTATTTTCAAGTTTCTTTTATTAAAGTAACGTTGTTACAAACATTCGATATGTGCACCATCAGTGATTCGCAAAACATCCAATCGATAATCCAAATGTTGCCATGTACGCTGCAGCATATCCACATCAATTCGCTCAAGAGCAGCTGTGATTCTTGCTTTTAAATCATCAATGTCTGTCACCCGCGTACAAAAAAGAAAAAACTTGTCAAAACTTGTTATCAGAAAAAACTTAACGAGTTTCTCTGTAAAATGGGACAACACTGGAATTTCTACACTTCATGGTTGACTTTTAATAACAGCCAAAACTTGTACAGATAATTCTCGGACACCCGGTACATATATATATATATATATATATATATATATATATATGCACTAAAATCACAAAATAACACGTGACCTTATTAATAAGCAAACAACCACAAGGAAAAGGAAACAAGTCCGAGCGCTTTCGTGATATATTCACATTATCAAGGAGGAATATATCACGAAAGCGCTCGGACTTTGTGTTTCCTTTTCCTTGTGGTTGTTTGCTTATATATATATATATATATATATATATATATATATATATATATATATATTTATATATATATATATATATTATATATATATATATATATATATATATATTTTAATATATATATATATATATATATATATATATATAGCGTTCAACATTCACCCCAGCAACGCCGAGTCGCTCTGCTAGTTTTAATTATATGTGAAGCTCAAGATTTTCATAACCGTGTTCTTTTCTATAGTTTTTTGACCAAATAATTAGTCATGAAAATATTAAGATTCAGAAATCTTGACACGATGTGAAGCTTAAAATTTTCACGGCTGCGTTCTTTTCTGTAGTTTAATCGCGGGGCTGGGGCCTTCGGACCCAGTAATTTTAATTATTTAATTTATTAACACCCAGGTGCACAACCTGGGGACCTGGACAGTATTAAACAGCACATTTTGACCAAAGATAATAAGAAACTGATAGGAAAGAGCTAAAAACCTCAACGTATGTCGACAGTTAGCAGCTGACGAGGAAGCTTCTAACAGTGGCTGTATCCTCCAGAGAGGGACACGTCAACGCGAAGAGGCGACGACGTCAAACCGAAACATCAACGCGCTGGTGGCCAAACTTTCTCAAATCTCCGTGCAGCGGGCTGCCTACGGCCTGTTGCGTGGCACGGTCAGTGCCGATCGGCTCCCAGGGCCGGACCTACACCAGCGTGCTTTTTTTTTTCATTTACGGGGAGCAATTGCGTGCTCCCCGGACTACTCTTACTCTCCGGCGACATTAAGATTAATCCAGGCCCCACTACAACTTACACATGTCACCATACACAAAGACAGACTCAATAGGACCAAGAGACATACAGAAGCATAATATTAACATATTACAGTACAACGTAGATAGCCTCAAAATCATGCATGCAGCTTAGGGAATTCGTACACAAACAAAACATCCACATAGCACTTGTACAAGAAACAAAACTAAAACGCGCACACAAAACACCCAGCATCCCTGACTTCACGGCGATCCATCAAGATCGAACTGGGGGGGGGGGGGGGGGGGTCACGGGGGTGGACTCATCACTTACGTAAAAGCATTAGCTACGCTGATGCCACCCAAAACATTACAAACACAATCCAAGCAGATAACACGATAGAAATACAGACAGTTAACATTAAAACACGCGCAAAACACACCACCACACTCGTCAACATTTACATCCCACCAGATTGTTCACCTCAGGTGCCAGCCAATTACAATCCACAGTTACACAATCTGGCCTCTCTCACTAATGTCATCTTAGGAGACTTCAATGCTAAAGACACTAGTTGGTACCTGCACAACCAAAGCAACACCAGAGGCGCCAACATAGCCACATAACTAAACACACTTCATTCTTAACAATATAGAACATACACACACACCACATCAAACAGGATACTCAAACTCCTCCCCAGACACAACGTTCTGTTCCCACTCACTAGCAACAAACAAACAAACAAACAAACAAACACACACACACACACACTGGAGAACAGAAAAACAACTGTCATCAGACCACCTGCCCATCATCATTACAACACGTTCTACACACTGCCCCAACAGCCTTAGGCACACTTACAGAAATTATATGAAAGCTGATTGGGAACAGTTTAAAATACAGACCTAGGAACAATTCACCACATTAAACAGGACACCCATCATGATCATCAATAATGCAAACAAATACCCAAGGGCAACATTAGGAAATACAACCCAAATTACACTAGAGAAATAGCCCACCTCATAAGGCAACGTAACAACCTCAAAAATAAAACACAGAAGCCATAAAACAGCATACACAACAGCTCAACACAAATAAACAACAAACAAACATTTAGGGAATTCATAACACTAAACCACTCCACAAATACATCCAGGCAATACAAGATTATAAACAACATTACCCACTCTAACAGCGGCATTCACACCTGTCAAGCGGATATCTGTCGCAGCCAAAATAATATCCCAACATATACACAACAAGCTAACATTCTAGTTAATCACTACGCAAAGATAAGTCACTTAAACAGGGACAACAACCAGAAACACGCAGACAAACAGCCAGACACAAGAAAACCTACAGACTCGACACGACCATTACACCCTTCAATACAGACCAGACCACCAAGATCATCAAAAACATTAAGAATTCAAAGGCTACTGGACCAAACAACATATCTAACATACACCTCAAACACTTGGGCCCACAGGGAATACTAGTTCTCACAAACATCAGCACATATTCATACCAACACTATTATTCCTGACATATGGAAACAAGGTAAAATTATTACACTACTCAAGCCAAACAAAAATCCAACAGAACTAGCTTCCTACAGACCCATTACTTTACTATGCACACCTTCCAAAGTTACAAAGACTAATCTTACAAATCACCAACCCATTCATACCACTATCGCTTACTCAGCATGGATTCAGACCTCACCACTCAACCACGACATTAACTGACTAACCTCACGCAGCACATCATGGATGGCATCAACTCCAGACGACCAGCTCAACGTACACTATTAGCAACAACAGACATTAGTAAAGCATTTGATGCTATCCCACGCTTCCCTCTCATAAACAAAATACTCACAAACATGCACAATAACACCAAAAGATGGCTGAGCAACTATCTTTCAGGAAGATACTCATATGTCACATTTAATGGCAAGTCATCCAAAAACAAGCTTTTTCCCGAACGGGGTCCCTGAAGGCTCTGTTCTCTCACCAATACTGTTCAACTTATACATACATGACATTCCAACACCCATAGATAACAAGCTTACCTTGTCATCATATGCAGATGACATCACTCTAACATCCACCCACAACAACATCGACACCGCTACAAATAACCTACAAACATACATAAACAGTATACAAGACTGGCTCACACACAATAGACTCAAAGTAGCGCCGACAAAATCAACCATCACCTTGCTAACAAGCAATACAAAAGAACACCAGATAACTCCACATATTTCACTCACCACCATCAACATTCGACACCTCTCAAGACCAAAATACTTGGGGTCACATACACCACCACATTATCTTTGGCAAACCACATTCAGGACATTAAAAACAAATGTACGTCAAGACTTAACATGCTTTGGGTACTAACAGGCACAAATTTTGGGCACCAGCAGGAAACATCACTCGCATACAAACAATATATTCGCTCAGTTATGGACTATGCTAGCCCATGCTGGGCACTAGGGTGGTCCAAATTTAGGGTGAAAATTTGAAAGTTGGCTGAACCTAGCGATCACATGGTGCCCTCGTTGCACTTTATGTACAATAGCTTTTGTATAAAATTTGAAGAAAATTGGATGATGTTTAGGGGTCCCGCAAAACGTTTAGTTATTTTAGTCTCATAAAATTCTAGCAAAACAGCCAATTTCCTTTAATTCTTTGAAAATTATTAGTTGTAGCCTATATCTTTCTATAGTTACACTTATGAGACCTAATTTCTGTTTTTTTGTGTCCACAGGTAGTGTTTTTGATCGGATAATGGATATGGTGACACGAAGTGGGCCAGCCTTTTGGCTTGTTGGCCACCCAGACCCAGATATCACCGGTGCTCGATTGCCTTCCAGAGACCAAGTGCTTAGGAAATATTACTTCCATCACTGTCATGAAGCAAACGAAAGCAGATGCTGCAAAAGCATCTATTCAAGCAGTGCTAGAGATATGGGAAAAGGCTAAAATTCCAACATCAACCCTGGCTTACAGCAAAGCCAAACTTTTGAAAATGATTGATGAGTACGACAAGCTCAAGAAAAACCGCAATCGAAACTCCGAGACCTGTCGTATTCAAGAGGCAATGTTCCGGGACCAGCTCGAGGATCTCTCTGATGTGGTTCACAAGGATGCGATGATTTTCATGTCAAATGAAGAGGATAAGATCTTCCTGGTGAGCCAAAGGGAAGATCGAACATCATCATCCATGACCGGGATCGATGTTATTCACACCAAAGTCAGCGCGGAAAAGAGGAAACGAGAGGTGGTGATTAAGCAACAGAATGAGAGAAGTGAAAATGAGGGCGTTATTTGAAGTCCTGATTCCTCGCAGATGGCACTGCCTTCCTCCTCAGAAACAGATACAGAGGAGAATGACGCCGAGTTTACGCTCAAAGATGGCAGGTTGCTGCAACGAAGGAAGGAGAATCGACGTGTTCTGCTCAGCCCAAAAGTGACTGCAGCCATGGATCGGTTCAACATCTCCGACAGGGCCTTTCGGGAGTCCTGGCAAAGGCATCGGGGCAGAACCTGAAGACGACGACGCTCTCACGAAGTTCAATTCGACGACACAGGATGGCCAATAGGGAAGTATTCGCAAAGACAAATAAGAACCTGAAGCTCCCTCCCAAAACCCCACTCCTCCTCCACTGGGATTCGAAGGTTCTTCCTGATGTGTCCAAGTCCGAGAAGGTTGACAGGATTGCCATCCTGGTCACAGGAGGCAACCAAGAGATCCTTCTTGGGGTCCCCAAGATTGGCAGCAGCACAGGTGTGAACCAGTCGAACGCTTGCATCACTGCTCTTCAGGAGCAGAACCTCATGGATCATGTGCGAGGCTTGGTGCTCGACACCACGGCCTCAAACACTGGTCTGTCCGAGGGAACTTGCACGAAGATACAGGCTGCCATCAACCGGGAGATTATTTGGATCGCTTGCCGTCATCACATCCTGGAAGTTGTTCTCTCTGATGTCTTCAAGAAGGAGTAAAGGACCATCCAGCGGCCCCAATATCCCCTTGTTCATGCGGTTCCAAGAGCAGTGGAGATTCATTGATGGAACCCGCTGGAAGCCAGCAACGCACGATGAGAATATCGTGGAAGAATTCTCTGGTCCCCTGGCAGGATTCAAAGAAAGGACCTGAAGGTGGCAATCGAGTCAAAGGCTCACCTCAGGGACGATTACAAGGAACTCCTTGTCCTGTCATACACCTTCTTGGGGGAAATTCCAGAGGGAGGTATGAAGATTAGGGCACCTGGGGGCCTTCCACCAAGCCAGATGGATGGCAAAGGCCATTTATGCTCTTAAGATCTTCCTCTTCAGAAAGCAGTTCACCCTCACTGCTCACGAAATGTGTGCGGTGCGGAATCTCAGCCTCTTCATTTCTGTTCTACACCAGGTACTGGCATCAAGCAACGATCGCATCATATGCCCCCAAAAATGACTTAGATTTCATGAAGGATCTTGAGCGGAATTCCGAATCGTCAGCTGGCGAACACTGCCCTCACAGCCTTCAAACGCCACCTGTGGTATGTGTCCGAGGAATTGATCGGTCTTGCATTCTTTGATGACCGGATTGGAGAAGAGAAAGTTGCAATGGTGGAAAATCTCAAGGAGAGAGAGAATGGAAAGGACTGGAGAATTGATGGCAAGAGATATTCTCCTCAAACACCGCTTCCTGACTTCGTGACTGCCAAGACCAAGAACACCTTTGACCTCATTCTCCCGAATGGTCGTCAGGAGTCGGAGTCGTTCCTCGCCAAGCCACCTTCTTCTTGGAACAAAGATGAAACCTACCAACAATTCATGACCTCCGTCGATTCACTGAAGGTTGTGAACGACAGCGCCGAAAGGGGTATTGCTCTGATCACACAATTCAATTCATCCATCACCAAGGATGAGACCCAGAAGCAGTACCTCCTGAAAGTTGTAGCTCAGCAGAGGAAGGATATGCCCTCCATGTCAAAAGCTGTCTTCCTGAAATAAACTTAGAATCGACAATGATGCCTTTCCTTTTCCGTGAGCTTATTTGAGATAATTGTGTCAATTTTTTGTGATGACCGGGAAGTTGAAGTTTTGCGGGATCCCTGAATATTGATAAGAAACTGAAATTTTTGCCTGAAGACATGTTTGGGGTAAAGGTATTAGGGCGACATGTGTCTAAATTAAAATTCCAACTTTTAATTTTTTGGACCACCCTACTGGGCACCCATTATCTCAAACACACACATAAACACCTTACAGACAATACAAAACAACGCACTTCGTATCATTACAGGATGTACTCAAACACCAATAGAACACCTGCACACAGAAACAAAAATACTGAAAGTTAGGGAACATTTAGACATGAGGGGAACACAATTCGTGGCAGCAGCGACAACTAACTCACACCACCCTTGCCACTACATGTACAATCTAATCATGCACCAACACCTCGCACCATTAAGGTAACACCAGAGAGACGACATAACCAAATACTCCATTCCATACCACGCCCCACAGACATCACACAGCACAGAAAAAACACACACACCAAACCACAAAGCACTGACACGACTCGGTCCGAATGCGGTCCTAGGTGCGAAGCCGCCACCCATTGACATGTCAGAGACCAGCCTGAGCAGATCAGATCGAGTTAACTTAGTACGATTCCGATGTGGACATCACCCCAACTTACAGACATATAAACACAGACGACACCTGCCACCTATGCCACGACACACCACAAACAATTGAACACATTATGACAGACTGTACCGCTCTAGCACAACAACGAACACAATACAACATCACTAGTGCGCTGAACCTCTGGTCCACTCCAGAGAGGGCGATCGGTTACCTGCGTGCCGCCGGGTTGCTCAATCAGGGTGGGCTGATCGGCTAACTAGCAACAACAACCTGGGGACCTAATCAATATGTGTGTGAAGTTTCATGTTTGTAACTGCTTCCATTTTGGAGTTGTAGCTGGAACACACACAACGTGTCCTTTTATTGTAAGTATAGATTTGACGTGTCAACGAATGATGAATGTGGAGTTACTATTTTGCTTATTTTTAAGTTCGAATCTGAAGCCAGTGAATGAGTAGCTTACATCCCACCACCTATTTTCCTGAGGAAGGATCTAATATACTATTCCAGAAATGAAGCCTTATATAGTGTATATATATGTAACAGTTTTTTTGCGCACACCTACAGGTCGCTACAATTGGTGTAGAACAATACGGTTTTCACCATTCGATGCGTCTTTTTACTGTGCAGTGCCCATGCTAAAAAAAAATTCCCTAACATAAATCCTGCCCCCCCCCCTTTTAGGGGTACAGTTCTTCCCATTCATTTTTAATCATAATTTTGGCACAAAATGGGGAGGGTGGGTAATGGGAGGGGGTGGGGTTAATGGGGAAACTCAGAAAAATAGATGCGATATATAAATGTAACCAAAAAAAATTGAAGTAAATCCTTTGCAAGGTGCCAGCCCCCTTCCCCCCTTGGGGGTAATGGGGGAAGGGTGGGGGTAAATGGGGGAGAGGGTATTGGGGGATCTATACTATAATAAGAGAGCTGTCCGTCCGTCACACTTTCAGAAATTGAGAAAAAATTGAAAAAAATTCAGAAATTGTATTACGGGCGGGAATGTGAAGCTCAAGATTTTCATGACTGTTCTTTTTTGTAGTTTAGCCTGCCTGTCTGTGAAATTTATCCCGGGCAGTAATGGGGGAGCGGTGGGGGTAATGGGGTTCGATTCCCGGGTGGGTAGCTCATTTTTCATTTGTTCGTTCGCCCTCCTCATCTTGTGCGTTCTTCTATACAAGCGTCGTTCTTTACATTAATTATACTGTTGTTTGCAGTTAAAATGTGTGTGTGTGTGTATATATATATATATATATATATATACACACACACCACACACACATACAGGGTGGCGCAAAAGTCAGGAACTATACACACATTTTAATAATTTGTGTTTTAATATGTTTTGTTCTTTTTAGATTTGTTGTTCAACCTATAGCACAGAAATTGACAATAGATGAACGGGTGGAGATGGTTTTAATGTGTGCAAGGCTAGTAACACACACCGATCAGTTGCTACTGCTTTTAATGACAAACACCCTGAGGGGCCGCCAGTTGTTCAGGCATCGGAAAACTGTTCACTTGCCTCAAAGAACCGGGAAGTGTTCATGATCGGCCGCGAGTGGCCGACCAAAAAGTTCAACCGATGCAGCAACATCACTAACGGTACTCAATCACCTCGAAAACAGCCCACGTAAGTCCTTAAGAAAGTTATCCCAGGAAACGGGTGTCTCCAGAAGATCCAGTCAACGAATTCTTACAACAAATCGTTTCCACCCCAACAAAATCCAACTCGTTCAGGAACTGCACGGTGACGACACAGACCGTGGTGTAGAGTTCTGCCAGTGGTTTCTACAACATCAACAACTTCAACGAAGGATCATGTTCAACGACGAAGCGATATTTCACCTCAGCAGTCGTGTCAATAGGCATAATGCACGCTATTAGGCAATGAGAACCCCCACTGGATGGAGGAAGGACGTGCAATTCGATCCACGAATTATGGTATGGGCTGCGCTCTGGGGGGATCAGTTAATTCGTCCGTACTTTTTCGACGGCACTGTAACAGGTGAAAAATATCTGCATAGGCTGCAAACATTTCAAATGCCCATACTGGACATTCCATTGGCAGAATGGGCGGAGATGTGGTGTCAGCAGAATGGTGCACCACCACATTTCGCAACCATCGTCCGGAGGTCTTTAGATGAAACATTCCCAAGCAAGTGGATTGAACGGCGAGGGCC